>DWCF01000436.1:0-47073 GCA_018230265.1 Delias oraia
TTTTCGTTAAGTTTTGTGTGTTTAGAATATAATTTTATGTGCAAAACGTTTTAGCAAGTTTAAAAATAAACTGGTGTTTTTTCTTTGAAACATCATACAAGTTTTATTATATGTAATATACATATAATAAAACTTTACCTAGTTAATTATAGCTATTATGTTACTTAGTACTTGGAGCCAAGTTGTACATCAAATTGGCTGACGCCCAAACGTGCATGGTTTGTTCACTTAATGGGGCCTCACTAAGCGGATCTGTTTCAAACTGAATAGTAAATATGTTGTTGCTTTATCAAAACGCTTGCCTGTTTGAGTAAAACATAAACTAAATTATATAGTGTTTTTCTTCACTGCCAGTGTAAAATTAAGACCAAAATTGCGTTGTTTTAAGAAGGAAACAACATTTAAAGCATTTATTTAACTTTTTTACTTATGACAAGTCAAATTATAACCAAAACGTCAAGGTAAACTGACATCGAAGCTCTGCCTCAGTTTAATACGTCAGTTCACATATGTCATAAAGTAGAAATATAACAAAAAAGGAAATATGTATCTGATATCATCAATTGTATAAAGTATTTAATTTACATTTAAAAAAATATATATTTGAAATTATTTGTGAAATTAATATTTCTAATGGCATATTACCATTTTTCTTTGTGTTTTTGTCTCGTTTTGTTACATAAATATAGATTAGTGCGAGAGAGACAGAATGTTTAACTTTTAAGACATTGATTTAAAGAAAGCTACGTTTGTATGTAAGGAGGTAGTTATCAATTATTAAAATTAATTTAATTGTTCAATTATTAAAAAAATAATAATTGGACCGGCTTGTCCAAAGTGATACCACGGGCTCACAGAATACTCAGCGTGAAACGGTGCTAGTACTATGTTTCGCTGAGTGAGTGAGGGTATCAGAGGGCCTTATAAATTTGCCGCTTAAGTGGCGTTAAAAGACGGTAACACACCCAATGCTCGGACTGTGGCGCGGTTGTCCATGAGCGGCGATGTTTCCTTACTATATAGGAGACGCACCTGATCCGTTGTCCGCTATATGTACTATAAAAAATATCCGCTCGTTAGAAGTTATATACAAATTAAATAATCAGTTTTATTATCAGATTTTCAAATAGTGAAAAAACTTCAAAAGTTTTTAGGGTTAGGTGTTTACTTAAAGCAAGGACATATTTGGGTCTTTTTATAGCCACATACAAGGAAATCTATCCTGTATTTTGTAGTTTTTTAAAGAAATCCCATATAAACATCATCAATTATTATTTAAACTGTATATAAATTCAATAAATATCATTTTATTATATTACTTGTTAATTAAAAGGCGAGAAAGAAAATAAAATTTAGAATTTAAAAACAAAATTTATTATAAACTTAAGATTTCAGTATTTCAGTGTTAGTACCTACTCCAAGTGGGCCATAATACCTAAGTTATGGTTTAAATTCTGTGGAATACCGTCTCAAATACTTTAGCGAAAATAAAGACGTAGTTTATTATCATTAAGTGACGTTTAAGTTATTCAGTCGAGCTACACACATGATCACTACACATTTTCCATTCACATTTGCTATCTTACAAATTGTGTAAAATATTTCGGCCGTGGGAGTGTCACGTGTGAAGTGTTTGTTGACGCACTTATTGGGCCGGCTCGTCCGAAGTGGTACCACGTGCTCACAGAATACACAGTAAGAAACGGTACTTGTGCTATGTTTCGCTGGGTGAGTGAGGATGTCGGAGGCCCTAAAATGTGCCACTTAACTCAAACATGACTGAACTGCTTTGGCTGAATTAGCGGGGAGGAAGCTTAAAACCAGGAAGATATAGACTTTTATCCGAATAAAAAAATAAAGGAGGAGGAAGGAGGTCTCAAGTGTATCTGTTTTTCGGGTTTACTGGGCCCATGGATTTCTGAGGATTTTAATTGGATCTGCAGGGTCCACTAGATAAATATTAAACTTATTATCAATAATATTTTTCAGCAAAACCGAGCAGTTTCACATGTAGAAGAAATTTAATTTTATAAAAGAGAAAAACACATTCTGTCCACTAAAGGTAAGTACGTCATTTTACTTTATTACTATAATAGTTAATATGTATTGTTATTATATAGCGGATAACGGAGCAGGTGGGTCATCTATTTGGTAAGAGAACACCGCGGCCCATGGACAACCGCGCCACAGTCCGCGCATTGGTTGTTACAGCTTTTTACGCCGCTTAAGCAACACTTAAGGGCATCCAATATCCTCACTCACTCTGCGAAACACAGTGAGCCCGTAGTATCACTTCGTATGATCCGGCCTTATTAGTGCATCAGCATGTGCTGGGGCATGGCTCTCTCACACGTGAAAAATTATACGCTTTTATATCAATAAATATCGCAAAGAAAGGTCAAAATGATATTCTATCTTGTGAGGTTTAATAAAATGGACTTATAAAAGTTAATCATAGCGCCCACTAAATTATATGACACGTTAGGCGTGAATTATCGGTGGATTCCAGGCGACAGAACACAGATTTATGGCTGTCTGTGTAATACCTGTGACGTAATAATCCCAACAATCTGTTATGACCTCTTGTTATACCTAGTGTTATAATTGTGGGCGTGACTTCAAATATAACCTCAAAATGACAAATCGTAACAATATTATGCATATGTATTTGAACCTAATATCTCCAACTAACGGATAAATAAAGGAGGGATTTCCCTCCTGAAACAATAATTTTACAGTTAGATCAGTTACAGAAGGTTTAATACAGAGTTACTTGTAAAATAAATATAATTATATTATGAAAAAAATAAAAATAAATATTACAATGTCAGTATTTTTTTTTTTAAATTTGAGGCAAATAATATTCATCTAAGATAATATGAATATTGAAGAAATAAGAGAAGTTGGTCAAACGCCCAAGGACACTCCTAGTTCCAGCTAGGTTGCTGGTGGGTTGAAGACTTTAATAAATATTTCATTTCAATTCAATAGGTATTTTTTATGGTATAGGGGACAACGGAGCAGGTGATTCTCCTATATGGTAAGAAAACACCGCCGTCCATGGACAAACACGTCACAGTCCGCGCATTGATTGTGTTGTCGGTTTTTAAATCGTATACCGTATATAAAGTTCTTCGTAGTAATGTCATAGTGCGATCTATGAATTGGCTTGCAAACGATGTGTCACAGAACTCATCTATCTAAAGATATTGACATCCTCGAAATATGATATTTACCACTTGTCTTCTATTTTCCGAGAAGATTTATTACGTGTTTATCGCATGACAATCGATCAAAAAGCTTCTTTAATTGTTCTTAACACCAAATCGAGCTTATAAATGCAATTAAATACATTTAGTAATTAAATTTTTATCATAAATACACCTTTATGGATATATATTTAATGTTATAAAGTGTTTGTTTGTTTGAACGCGCTTATCTCAAAAACCGCTGGTCGGATTTTAAATATCCTTGCAGTGTTGGATGGACTATTATTGTTTGACTAATAAAAATACCCTTTACAAACCTTCTTTACTATTTTTGTTACAGTTTTAACAATGTTGTCTTGGTAAGTTTTAAATAAATAAATATATGAGAAATAGAGATTTTATTCTATAAACATTGAAGAGCCAAAGTAATTCAACATTGTATTTCGAAAAACATTTACCATAAGGTTTATTTCCCAGTTTAAATTAATTGTTTCCGCAGAGAATACGAATAAAATAAACAATAACAGTATTAACAAACCAAATATTGTTATGTACCATAATGTCAGGACACAATTTCACTAAAACATCTTGCTTCGCAGATAATGTAATGAGAGGAAATTCAATTATCCAACGTTTTGTTTTTCTAGAGCAACACCAACTCCCTGCACAAGTTTTCAATATCAAATTCAGACTTAACATTAGAAAAACTTCCCAATATCATAAAAACTATAACATTGATTCATATTAAATAAATTTTGAATACTTTTATATGATGTAGCGGACAACGGTGCAGGTGGATCTCCTATATGTTGTAAGAACACTGTCGCCCGTGGACAACCGCGTAATTGTTGTGTTGCCGGCCTTTTACGCCGCTTAAGCGGCATTTTTAAGAGCCTCTTATATCCTCACACACTCAGCGAAACACAGTAGAAGTACTGTTTCAAATAGTACAGCTACCATTTCACGCTGAGTATTCTGTGAGCGCGTGGTATCACTTCGGACGAGCCGGCCCATTACTGCGTTAGCATATGGCTCTCCCAAGGGTGTAAATATTGATTTGTATTTGTATTCTAAAGATCAAAAACCTCTTCAATTCGCTTAAGTTACTGTCTATTTATGCTACATAGTATGGCCCTGGTGAAGTCTATTCAAATTTCAAATGCCCCTGTCTGTTCTCACCCCCACCTCCTGCCGCCTCGGCAGCGCCTAGCAGTCTCGTTCATATTTTGTGCTCCTATTTTGCGCAGCATCCCCGGGTACCGAAATGCACTCGACAGACTACAAAAGGTCCTAACATTCAACCAACTAACTGATTATCAACCTTGACGCAATCAAATAGAGTTAATATTTCACTATACGATGTGAGTGGAGTCAAGCTCTTTTGGATCTGAGCACATCCGCCTCCCAAAGCCCGGAATAGGGGTAGAGATTCAGTGAACATATCGTGTAGGGGCGCGGCTCGCTTCTAAGTCAGACGTGACAGAGCTCCCAAGCTACACGAATTCAATTCACAAATTAAAAGGCCTTTGAGATGTTCGGAGAGGTGCGTATTTATTATTAAAGAAACGTAGGGAAACAATACCAGAGGAAAACGCTCTCTTGTATGTTTTCACATCGCGTGACGCGCAAGTGTCTTAACATAATGTTTGCTTCTATATGGGTCTGTGTTCAGTAATGTTTTTCTTACGTTTCAGATGCTGAGCGTATATTTTAGCTGCGGTAAGACGGTAAGTTTTTTAATATTATGTTTGATTAGTCTCAATTAAAGTCCAATTTTTCAGTATAAATAATTTATAATTTAATTTAAATATACTTCTTTAAGAATAACTAGTCTCTCATTTTTATTTCAACTTAATAAAATATATATTAGTTATGTTCATTTTTAATTTATTAACTGAGGTTTGAATTCTACAAATGTTTTATTTGGTACGTAGCCTAAAAACATTATTGTTAATTATCATAAATATATGTCATATATAACCCTCACAATATTTATTATAATTTTTATACTGGAAATCGCTTTTGTTAAACTCGTGCTGGGTTTGTAATTTTTAGGGTTAGGTTTGTAATTTTAATATAGCGATAATAATCGCCAACCATGTAAATGTCGCTATTCACGCTTTAGTTGGGTTGCCGGCTCTTTGTACGTATATATATTGACAAACATTATTTTTATGATTTTATTTGCTCCTTCTATAATGGTACATTCGCTCTATATGCATTACATTATTTAATAAATATCTTTATATATTTTTATTATTTAGTAAACATCAGGTTAGATAGTTCTCTAAATGGGTTACAGATCGCAGTTATAATCCGTGAATTGTACTTTCGGCTTTTTACGCCCCTTAACCGGTAGAATTTAGTGACCCTTCGATAACCTCACGCACTCAGCGAAATACAGTACCTACAAGCTATATTGCGTGAATATTCTCTGACCCCACAGACATTAAATTAAGGCATATGTAATTTAAAAAAAAACTTCGGTTCTTATCAGATTCATAACATTAGGTATTTGGAGGTATTTATGTTTATAGACAGTTTCTCTGGAAATAGAAGTCAAGTGAACGTATAAATTCTTCGAAACTTTAAGTAACTCGTTATTATTTATCAGTCTAATCTCCGCTGAGGTTCGAAGAAATGTTTTGTTGAGAGGTCGCGTTAGCTGCGCATTAAAACTTTTTCCATTTTCTGAATCGCTGGAAATTCGGTAGGTACGTTTTAATTTAGTAAATCTGATGTTCTTTTGCCAGAGTTTTATATTATTTACGCAAGTTTGGTCTTAATATTTTTTTCCATTGCTATAGTATAGCGGACAATAGAGAAGGTGGGTCTACTATATGGTAAGAGAACACTGCCACCCATTAAAAACCGCGGCACAGTCCGCGTATTGGTTGAGTTGCTGACTTTTTACGCCACTTAAGCGGCATTTTATGGAGCCTCCGATATCCTCATTCACTCTGCGAAACACAGTACAAGTAACGTTTCACGCTGTGTATTCTGTGAGCCCGGGTATCACTTCGGCCGAGCCGGCCCAATTAGTGTGTCAGCATATGCTTCAGCAAGGCTCTCCCACGAGTAAAAGATGCTAAGTAACAATTTTAGAATTATTTTTGCTGTAAAATGTCTTTAGAATATATGTAACTAGTGTACCTACTTTATAACATAGTAGTAAAAACATCGTTTAATTATCAAAGCTTTTGACTTGAATAAACTGATGTATAATATAGGTACAAGAAAAAATTATCTCTTAATTATTAAAATTTAATAATATAATTTTTTTTTATCTATAGCGGGCAACGGCGCTGGTCTCTATGGTAAGAGAACACCGACGCACATGGAAAACAGCGCCACAGTTCGCGCATTGGCTGTGTGGCCGGCTTTTTACCCCGCTTATGGTTCTATTAAATTAATGGTACTATTTCGTTCGATAAATGAGGATATTGGAAGCTCGTTAGGCTATGTCGCTCAAGCGGCGTTAAAGCCTTAAACTCTAGTAACACGCTGATTTCCGCACGGATGTCTACGAATGGCGGTGATCTCCGATCAGGGGACCCGCCTGCCCTTTATCCACTATGAAAAAAACATTATTATGACTGCCCACTAAGGCTTAAATTATATATGGCTGTTAATTTCCACTTAATTTTCACGAAGCATTTAACATTAAAACAAAATATTACTAAGAAAACTCACATTACTACATTAAACAACTATTAGTTTACATTTAAAATAAATATAATTACATAAATGTAAAATACTCAACCAAATTTTTGGGGTGCGTACCCAAATAACTGCATCATTTAGTGCTATTATAGACGCTGGCCTAAATATAAACTTTGGGTTACTTTAAGTTACGTTTAAATTGTATACAAAAATCAGGCAACTTACGACGAAGTAAAAAAAACACATTTTTGTAACTTTTTAGAGAAGGTAAAAATTGACGCGTTTCTGATGCCTATAGACACAAAGTCTCGTCACAAAAATTATGAGTCACATGAATTTTCATATTGTCGCCTTTTAATTTGTATAATATCACTTGTAATGAAATTTTATGTCCCCAACGGATAGGCCGAAACGTAAAATTAGCAAAGTTAGTCTCAAAATGAATATCAACGACAAATGAGATGACTGCGAAGTGATTAAAGTGGCATTTATTGTTCTACCCTTCTATCTTGGAAATGTTGAAATAATTTCATGATAATATCATATTTTATTACCGCCCGGAGATGGAATTAGTAATTATGACTATAATTCTGTTATATATTTTTGACAGCCTCGTAGCTAAATGGTTTTAAGTGTCTACCGTGAAGCGTGAGGTATCGGGCTGGGGTATGGTTACTGATTTTTTATTTCGTGTTTTTACAACGGTTAAATATAAATTTTACCTCGATATTGAGTTCATTGATGCTACGTCTAATAACGATCAAAGAAAATTTAAAAAAATTAAAGATATTTTTTTTATTTATATAGACTTTTTTATTTTTGAGTTTTTACACGTTTTTTGAAGCATTGAAAAATACATACAACTCTACATTTTCACCCTTTCTTACCACGTTTACCGGGGTAAGTTTATATTTAATATTTATTAATTTCTTACTAAAGCAGAATATTTTTAGAGTAATTCATTCCGAAATAGCCTTTCATTATAATATGCTTTCGTGAAATGGTTGTAGCACTCGAAAATGGTACTTCTACTCTGTTTCGCGGTATGAGGATATCGGAGGCGCTTTAAATGCCGCTTATGTGGCGTAAAAAGCCGGCAACACAGCCAATGTGTGAACTACGGTGCGGTTGTACACGGGTGGTGGTGTTCTCTTACCATATGTTAGACCCACCTGCTCTGTTTCCGCTATACTATAAAAAATTATTTTTATACAATTTACCTTTAAGAATCTTTTTAAAGAAAGTATTGCTAATTTTATGGAGTCGCTTGTCATTTTTATTATAAGATATTTTACTGAATCAAAATCATCCTAACCTTATTTAAATGGGACCACTAGTCCAATAATAATTTCACACTCTCAAACACACAAATCAAAATCGTGTAACAAGGGGTTGTGATGCTTGAGGCACAAAATTGCTGCCCCTTCCGAACCCCATGCCATCTTTGCATACAAATATGACAGTGAAAGTGGTTGCCGTAGTGATATCGTTTTAATAAAAGTTAAAAATATATAATAAATTTATAGCTTTTTCATTGTTTTTTGCGTTCATTTATATTTTTTATCGTAGGTAGGTTTTGTTCTTATAGCAGAAAACGGATCAGGTTGATTCTCCTGAATGTTAAAAGAAAACCGCTGCCCATGGACAACCACACCAGTCCGAGCTTTGGATGTGTTGCCGGCTTTTTACGCCACTTGGTGGCATTTTTAAGGGTCTCCGATATCCTCACTGACTCAGCGAAACAGTACAACTAGTATCGTCTATACTGAGTATTCATTGATTATGTATCGCGTGGTAGCAATTCCGACGAGCCGGCCCAAGTCGTACGTCTATGTAAATACTTCATATTGAGATTTGCATAAAAGTTTTTGTGCCACATTTCTCTTTCGCTTGTTAATAGGCGTGTCATGATATTTCTATACTGTCTTCATATTTCATTTTATAAATAGATGATAGCAGAATTTTATAAATTCTTAATTTTTATAATTTTTTTAAAATTTTTCATTTACTGAAAAGCTTTATACATAATTTAACATAAAAAAAACTTTATCATAATTGTAATTTGAATACTATAAATGAAATTGATGGCAAACAAACAAGATGCTCATGTAGGATAAGCGACCCTTGCAGTGCCACGGGTGCGTCGCCGGCCGACACGGACGCACTAGACGGGGTGTTGTCATAATGTGACCTAACTCGTAATGAAAACAAATATATCTTTCTTTTATAATATATAATCTTATTTAATACTATATAATCTCAAGAATATCTTGGTTTATATTGTTCAAATTAAAAGGTAACCGGTACAAGTCTTGAAAGTCTATTAGACTATTGATATTTATTAAAGTTTACTTCAGATCTTAGAAAAACCCATCAGAATAGGAACCTTTTGAGGTTGAATTCGCATAGCCATAGTAAAGACCAACCAGATTTATAAAAAAATGTCTAAAGATTTAATGAGAAAGTCCAAAAATCACTGCCAAAAAAAAATGGCTGCAAGACGCGCGAGTCTTGCAGGCTTAGTCTTGTTCTTGCTCAAGTCTTACACGGGCAGTAACTTACTCTTGCTAAACATGATGTTCCATGATGTTAATTGCTAAATGTTAAAAACCTTTCAAATTATATATTTAGTTATAATTCATATCAAATTAATGTTTTTGTCATAATATGCTTTGTATTGCACGTCATGCATAAATCAAAATAAGATCATCTGGTAAAAGTCAATGTAGGAAAATATCCACTTTCACATGGAAAGTCATGAAAAACTAGTATGTTTTGGAGCTTCTTGTTGGCAATTGCCAAATGGTTAATCCGTTGATACTTTTCGTTTATTACACAACAGCTTCGCCGGTCTAGACAATCTAGACTCCAAACAAAGAAATATGCAAATGCAATTTGAGCTAACAATGTTCTGGCAAGCGTTATCTCGTTGCTAGCGGGAAATGGGGAAATTGCACTAGAATTGAATTTATGTAAATTACCCAACTATTTGCTTTTATAACTAACAACGTAAGGCTTTTTCAGTATTTGTGGTACTCAATGGCTTTAGGAAACAGTAATAGATGTTTTATTTTGTAATTATAAAAGGATTTATTAGGAGAATTTATTAAAATAATTACTTTAATTGAAATAATGTCTTAAATATTATGTCGCTGTCTCGCTAATCAGGATTTATTGTTGCAAAAACGAGACAGAACATTTTAAACTTATCTGATTTTAGCAAAATAAGGAGATCATTACCACCGCCCATTTACAATTGCGCCAAAGCCTCCGTATTGTTTGTGTTGCCGGCTTCTTACGTTGCTTAAGGAGCCTTTTTAAGAGCCTCCGATATCCTTACTCCTTCAGCGAAACACAGTAAAAGTACTGTTTCAAGTACAACTACCATTTCACGCTGAATATTCTGGGAGCCCGAGGTACCAATTGCTTAGCACGAGCCGGCCCTATTTGTGTTACAGCACATAATTGTTTAAATATCAGGAAAATATAACAAGGCATATGAATAATTGAATATTTTCTTTGTTAAATGATTTAAATGTAGACTAATCGGTTTATTGCTAAATCGATAGTTTACCAAATATTTGCCTAACCTAATATAAAGTTTTATTGAACGATTTTATTAAATTTTATCTCCAAGTATACCAATAACATTTTAAGCGATGACTAAAAGTAAATTTAAAAGTTCCGGCGACACAATAGATCTTCATTTCCATTTCAAAACTTTTTCAGATAACAATAAAGCATAATTCAATACTGAGTGATCGTAAAAAGCTTAGGTTACCTATTACTTGAAACCTAAGAAGAAAAAAGCTATAGTCATTGTAAAAAGCTTATACGGTTAAAAACTTTGAGTTACCTTTCCACATCTTTCATCATTCAAATCATCATCATCTTTCATCATTTAAAGCTTTTTTATCAGAGTATTCGCAAAATAAGCCAGCTTTCACGTAACCACGGACTCACAGAATACTCAGTGTGAAAAAGAGAGCGAGTGAGAATATCGGAGGCCCTTAAAATGCCGCTTGAGTGGCGTAAAAAGCCACAACACAACCAATGCGGGGACGGTGGCGCGGTTGTCCATGGGCGGGGGTGTTCTTACCATATAGGAGACTCAATTGCTCCGTTGTCCACTACACTATAAAAAAGCTCATCTGAGTTTTTGTTGGTCGTTTCCATTTTAAAAGGCACTCCAAAGCCTTTGACGGGACCAGACTTGGCATTCCCGATACGCCATGGACGCGTGAGTATCTGATCACTTCCCTGTGTGATCGATTGAGTGTGTTTACATATTATACACTCTTATTCAAACTTAACAATAATATTTTATAATAATACGTATGAAATATAAAATGTTTGTGGTAAATTTATCTGGTAGTACCTATCTAGATAATGTTGAAAAGTTTTGTCATTTATTCGGTTATAAAAAGCTTTGAATCTTATGTTTCATGTTGTGCTACTTGAAAAACTTAGCAGAAGATCCTAATTAATTTAACGGGTCTTAACTAAAACTACAAATGTGCTTTGTTCCTTAACAATGGAGTTTTATAGTCCATGCATATTTAGTATGCAAATGGCTTAACTCCGCAGCTATGCAGACAAGTTGTGCAGTTTGCAACTGAATTAAGTTAAAGTAATTCTCCCTGCGGCCGCAATATTAAGATCGTTTGCTGTCTCCGCTGGAGTTAGAATGGCTTCTTACGAAAAGTGGATTCTATGTCTGTCTTATTCTAATTAAAATTGTCTTCACAACGCTTGGAATATGTTATGGTACGTTGTTTTAATGAGACAATTTTTGGTGTTTTTAAAAGCAAATTGAGTTTAAATATATAATACAGTATTATAGTTCTTTGGTTTTTATTTATTACGAAAAATTGATGGCAAACGCCCCTCAAGACATTATTATTATAAGTAGATATTCGCCTTATTTCAGCCTTAACATCGGTTGTTTTTTAATTCATAAATTTTCTTTCTATAATAAATAAAGTTTATATTAATGTTTTTCGTCATAACCTGTATAGAAAATTGTTATTATTTTAATGCAAATAATACTTTCAATATATATAATTATGAATTATCTTTAATGCTCTGAAATAGCACCGGTTCATAGATTGGTATTTTAATAATTGTTTAATAGTTGTAATTATACGGATATATTGTGTTTTCGTGAGAACTTTTTAATATTATCAAGTCCAAACGCAGATGTTAAAACATTCTCTTTGAAACCACAACATAATAACAACTGTAAACAGAAATTCTACAATTCTTTTTAGATTGAAAAGCGGGCGCCATTAAAACATTCTTTTTATTTTCTTTCGACAGCGAAGTTTAATTTCCCCGCTGCAGTGTCTTCGTTTCTTTTTTTCAAAAAAATATAATAGAATCTTTGTTAAAGTTATATTTAACTGTAAGTTGCTTCAGAGAAATTGTTCAAATAACAACAGACATGTAGAAATACTTTCAACTTGCATTTTAAGGTCTTAAAATTATGATCGCATTTAAGGAAGCTTCTACCTTCGCTACAATGGGTACCATATAAGATCTATTTGTGTGTTTCTGTTTTGATTTTTCTAAATAATTGACCATTTTTTGGTATTAATGCTCATCCTTAGAGATAAATCCGAAAATTCTTTATAAAGTTCAATATTTATTTTTTCTAAACAAAGTTATATTATTAATATATTGCTTGAATTTAATCAAAAAATTACTGTTTGTTTTAGGTTTAGGAAAACCTGTACCTATTTCCCACATAATGTAACGATAATACCGTAACATAAATGTTCAAATTTAAGTAAATTAATATCATTAAAATACATACCCTACATACCTACATCACAGATTCAAAACTGAAAATAATTTTATGATTTAATTTTATATATAAAAGGCCGAAATAATTGAATCTATTAAATAGGTACCTACAAAAGAAATGCACACTAAACCAAAACAATATTTTATTTTCAATAATGTATAAGTAGGATTTAAAATAATTAAAAATATATATATTTTATGTGAATGTAGCGATAATCAAATCTAATTACGAGCTTTGAATCGTTTTGCCCAAATGCAAGACCAAGACCAGACTTCTTGTCTTGGTCAGTCAGTTCAGTCTTGGTCTTTGTCTTGCGCCAGTAGACTTGCTCTTGGTCTTGGTCTTGCAGCAAGAGTCTTGCAAGTCTTGCAGATACTTATGAGACTATTTCAATTTATTGAAGTGTACTACTTATTTACTAAGTCCTGCAAGACGCGAGGGCCTTGCAGGCTTAGTCTTGTTCTTGCGTAAGTCTTGCACGGTCTGTCTTGGTCTTGCTGCAAGACGCAATCGTCTTGCGTCTGAATTTGTGCAACAGTAGCTTTGAATATGTAAACGGATATGATAGGTACATTTCGATAGCACCGTGTAGTGCAAGCGCACAAATATCGATTGCAGGACATTAAATAAATCTTCCGCGCCCACTGGCTTCTGGCCAAACTGTTATCGCAACATCCAATATATTTTGATAGCGAAGCGAGGTTCGCCTATATCATATTTGAAAATTCATACTTTTAGCCAGTTATTATGCTTCACTGTTATAGAACGAGACAAATTATTATTATCTTCCGATTATATAATATATTTTTTAGATTAAATAATGACGTTTTTGCGAAATTTTAAATGCAGTTTAACTTTAAAAAAATAATTGTATCAAAAAGGGAAATAAAATAATTTTTATGTTAATAATATACATATTTTAAACAGGATTCGGGAGGCAAATAAGTTTTTAATTATAAAAACAGTTAAATTTTGCATTTTAACGCGTTGATAAAGAAAACCTCGTAGCTCAGTGGTTTTATTAGTCTATCACGAAGGTATATCGGGTCTGAATCCTTTTAATTTCTAATTTATTCGGTCTCTGGATGGGCTTGACAGTGGCCGGGCGAGTTTCTTAATACTATTGCACCTGTGAGAGAGCTATGCTGAAGCATAATGCTAGCTCACAAATTAGGCCGGATCGTCCGAAGTGATACCACGGGCTCACAGAATACTCAGCGTGAATCAGTATTTGTACTGTTTTGCTGAGAGTGTGAGGATATCGGAATCCCTTGAAATCATGCCGCTTAAACGACGTAAAATGTCGGCAACACAACCAAAGCGCGGTGTTTCGTGGGTGGTGTTTCTTAACACTTAAGAGACCCACCTACTCCATTGTCCGCTACAACATAAAAAAAACTGACGATTTATTTAACGTCAGAATGATTCATTTGAACGATTTGTAATTTTTATGAAACTTTCCTTGAACTTTGAAACACTGCTAGCTAACGTATTAGGTATCAGATGGAAGACTTTGTCAACTGTGTATTATTAAGAAGTTATTAAAAAGTTTTTTCTATTGAGATGTTAATTCAAACAAAGAAATCCACTTTGTTGAATAATAAATTTACTTTGCGTTGTAATGGACACAAATAATTATTAAAATATTATTTTAAATAATATTTTATATTTTTCTCTTATTATATTATTATAATTGATATTCTTTTTCTATTAATTATTTCGAACGACTGGTCAAATTTAGCTTTCTTTATATTTGTTGTAGTGAGGATAAGTTATGAAAAAAAGAGGAACGTAGCGGGAAACAAAAAAAAAAATATGAATAATAATAAAAGATGGTATAACTTTTTTAATTTTATCTTTGTAGATGTATATTTTGTATTATTTATTATATTATTAATTTAAGTTAAATACTAGATAAGACAGGACGAAGGAAGAAGGCTGCCCCGTCTAGCTGACCGTGCTAATTTAACAATAAATATGGATCAATCCAAAAACAGGATAGATAAATAGAATTGAAAATGAATCAAGACTAAATTTTCCTTCTCATCACAGAACTAATCTTGTGTGAATGCCTTTTTTCCTATCTCTCGTTATCAGACAAAGCCTTTTATCTTTTCAGCAATCCATCAAGGATTGGTTGAATTTCCTCGTTTGGAATCACAAGTCACATATATATAAATTTTATTACTGTTTATATATCCCGAGAACTAAACACTTGAGAATGGCTGGATCGACTAACTAATTCTTGAAGATTAGCCAAATCTGGAAAGAATTTTGTAAGTTTTTCTTCTTTTTTCATGGTACAGCGGACAACGATCCTATATGGTAAAAGGAAACCGCCGCTCATGTACATCCGCGCCACATTCCGCGCTTTGGTTGCGTTGCTGGCTTTACACGCCGCTTAAGCAGCATCATTTCAAGTTTTATTATACTATCAGTAGCAAACGAGCAGGAGACTCACCTAGGGCAAACGGTCCTCTGCCAAGGACACCTCCATCCCTTATACCGCAGTAAAAGACTTTATGGATAGTATTAAAAAGACTCTTATTAGGTTTATAAACATGATAAAAAATCTTGATTTTTAACACATTCTATTTAGTGTTGCCCAAATGCAAGACTGCTTAGTCTTGGTCTTGCGCCAATACACCTGGTATTGGTCTTGGTCTTGCTATTGGGCTCCAAGTCTTTCACGATCAGTCTAGGTCTTGCTAAAATTAGGCGGTCTTGGTCTTCGTCTTGCATTTGTGCAACACTAATTCTGTTCCTGCGTGTGATATCTCATCATCAGCCTATTCAAGTCTACTGTTGGACATAGGCTTCCCTCAAAGGCGCCCACCCGTTGCGATCTTGAGTGATCTGGAACCAGCGGTTGCCCGCGACCTTCGTGAGATCGTCTTTCCATCGCGTGGCGGGACGTCCCACTTTGCGTTTTCCCGTACGCGGTCGCCACTCAAGAACCTTTCTTCCCCATCGGCTGTCAGTTCGTCGAGCGATGTGGCCAGCCTATTGCCACTTCAACTTACTAATACGATGGGCAATGTCGGCTACTTTGGTTCGGCTGCGGATAACCACATTTCTGATTTTATCTCGCAGCGAGACTCCGAGCATTGCCCTTTCCATAGCTCGCTTAGTGTCTCTGAGCTTCTCCATTAGTGTGATATGTAGATACCTAATTATATAGTTTAGAATTGATCTATTTCGACTCAAACATTGACTATATTTAAACAAATTTATAGGTATATAGGTTATAATAAATTCATTGTCTCATATAGCTAAGTACATATTAAAGATATATGACACTTTATTAAAAAAAAGCCTTAAATTAAAAAAAAAACACTATAATTAATTATTTTATTTATTCCTGGATTGATGAACTAAAGTAATAAAACTTACTTTATTAACACTGGATATTATACAAAAACTCTAATAGTTATTAAAAATATTATTAAAAAAGTAACAGACCATATCTAGAAGTATACATACATACAATTTATTCAAATGTCAAGATGTGCAGCTTCAATAAAAATATTGCTTTCGCATAAAATGCGAAGTAAAAGTTATGCCGGAGTCAACATATTGAAATGTAACATTTGGCGCACAATGTTTCAGACCGACCTCTGGGGGAATAAGCTGATATGAATACATGTTGGAAAACAATCTTGCAAGGTGAGCTTTACATCCTACCTTATACTTTGAATTGTCTATATAAATAAAAATGTCTTCTTAAACAGAAAAAACTGAGTGTTTTTAAGACATTTTGTGACGTGCACCACCATTGTGTGGAAACAGCTGCCTGCAGATATATTTCTAAACTATTACGACTTAAGAACCGTCAAAAGAAGAGCCTGCCTATCTCCTAAATGTCAGTTTTTTTTAAATAAACGGTGGCAGGCGAGCAGGAGGATCACCTAGGGCAATCCTCCGCCCATGGACACCCCTAGACCAAACCGTAACCTCGCTAGGCCCAACGGTGTCCATCGCTGGTGGACCACTAGTCCTAGAGGCAATGCAAAGTAGTTAAGCTTCCTGCAAAGCCTAATACACTTTTAAGTCTCAACTTTTGATGATTTAAATAATAAGCATTGATTATTAATTTTTAAATTACACATGTGTATTTGTGTAGCAACAGTAGATTAGCTTGAATTGCGTATATCATGAAATAATTTCACTTAAGAGTATCATTTAGAACGCCCAGACGGGCGTATTACTCTGAAATCTACAGCTCAACATCGATCGGCCTTGAAACGATTGTGACATATGAAACAAGAGATGTATCTGTACCGATATATTTTTATTTAGATAGTTATATTCTATTGATACGTTAATGTTTAAATACTAAAAAAAATACAAAAGACAAAAATAATCGATTTTAAATAAAGAAATATCTTTGCTACAACGATCTAGGAAGTGCTGTTATTAAGAATAATTACGCGTAAAGATAAGCCTTTATTTATACCTTTTTGTTATTAACAGATCTTTATAGTAAATATATTTTTTTATATAAACGGGGCCAAACGAGAAGGTTTACCTAGGTTAAGCAGTCATCCGCCAATGGACACGAAATATATAATAATATAATATAATAATATAATAATAATAATAATAAATATAATATAATAATATAAAATCGATTAACATGATTCATAATTTTGTCTTTATAGTTGTTTTCTGAAGTTGGTATAAAATACAAGGTATTCAATATGGCAATATATTTATTAAATAATAGTCTAATTATTAAATAAGATATGTATTAAATTTTAAATGAAATAACTCAATTTATTAAAGTATCTATCGAGTGCTGATATTATCGTTGACATCACTATCACGATGAGTTTGTCGTATGCCTGACAGCGTGCAAAATTAATGACGGACAATAATCAGCTCAACTTTGCTTCAATACCGAACTATTTGGATGTTTTGAGCCAGTTACTCGGAGATTCTGCGAAATATAATGGCTGCGTATAGTTTATGCTGTTATTTGATAGACGTTTTCAATTTCAACGTTCCCTGGAATTATTGATTCAAATCAGCTTGAAATAAATCAATAAAATTGTGCAAACAATAAGACCACTTAAGCTTTCACTCAATATTTTATATATTTTTAATCGAAAAACGTTAGGAAAACGAACATATGGCTCACATAGAATAAGTGATCTACCGCTCATGGCCAGACTTAGAACCTGCTGAGCACTTGCAGGGCAAAGAGTGCCTTTCCGACTTTTACGGGAGGGGTTCTAGTTCTATTTAAGGTTACCCAAGTGGTAATGATTTGGAAATACCACTGCAAGCAGCTGAATTGACGGAACAGTTGTACACGGCACGCATACCTTAAAAACACTGAGTTGTGGAAAGAATCCAGGTGATATGGATGAAACTTAAACTAATAAGTCTGAAATATATATATAAAAAAAATTACATTCAATTTTTTTATAATAATTATCTATTATTATATTTTATCAACAAATATGCGCTTTAAAAAGTAAATATTTCGCAAGATACCAACAAATAAAGACACCCATTTTTTCTATAAAACAAACCGCAATTTTCTGTGTAACATTGTATGGCAGTTCCGTAACGAGTTTTATAAATGTACTTCAATTAGCGAGCACTTACTTCGTACAACTAAATCCGAAGGTTTTACTCGGAATTCATTATCGTCCCCGGGCTGAATGGCCCGGGAACCCCTCAAGTATTAACTCGATTAAACATATAAATTGCTAGAGCAGTGAGAAACATACGAGCTTTAGTGTCTGTAGCTTTAATTAATGACATAATGTTTGGAAAAATGGCTGCGCAGAGAGATTATATGTACTACAGAGTTTAGACACGCTAATAAAAGATATGAAATGTTTTTTGTCTGAAATAGGTTATTTATAGGAAGGCTGCGCTGTGTGGCAGTGAAAAACGCCATAACAAATCAGAGACGAATAACAAGCTTAAAATTTTGTTCTTGTGCTTTATCAATAATTTTGTATCATATTGTTAATACACATTTCTTGATGTTAAGAGATTACTACCGCCCATGGACGCGTAACGCTTCAGGATTACATATGGCGTCCTCACTCATTCAGGAAAACTCAGCGCATTAGCGTGCAATGCGAGTTGAATGAGTTATAGATATACGGGCTCACAGAATAATATTCTGTGAGCCCGTATATCTGTGTCAGATTAGTGCCAGCATAAGTTTCAGTATAATTATCCCATTATCAAGACCTTCCAAAGACAAAATGAAATATGTAAATTCAATTTAAATACAGCGTCACATTATCTTACAAGAGCACTCCCACAATGCTCAAAGTTTAAAGCACTAACAGATCAGAACAATTAACAACAGAACTATTGTTCTGTTGTTGTTTTTTTTTATGCTATACCGGACAACGGAGTAGGTGGATCTTTTATATAGCAAGAGAACAACGCCACCCATGAGCAATCGCGCCACAGTTCACGCATTCTTTGTGTTGTCGGCTTTTTAGGCCAGGCTTAAGAGCCTCCGATATCATCCCTCACTCTGCGAAACACAATACAAGTACCGTTTCACGGTGAGTATTCTGTGAGTCTGTGATATCACTTCGGACGAGCCGACCCAATTAGTGCGTCAGCATATGCTTCAGCATGGCTCTCCACATGTGCGACAGTATTGAGACGCTCGCCCGACCACGGTCAAGCCAATCCAGAGACCGAATAAATTATAAAATAAATTATAGGTTTACCGGGATTCGACCCGATACCTCCCGCTTCATGGTACACTTTTAAAACCATTAAGCTACGAGGCTCTGAAAATGCTCTCAATTGTATGTAACTTGAAAACAACTATGTATAGGTATGGTGTGTGAATTAAGCTGTAGGATATATCAGATTTATTCAATTTAAATATATTAAATATACAAACTGCTTCGTCATATAATTTATAAGGCGCGCAACTTGTCTATTGTCTTGAGACGTGGTTTTGCTTCACGCCTAGATTAATAATAAAGTCTTTGCCGCTGAAATCAGTGAGGGAATACGTCGAATAGAATTACTTGTAAGGGAATCTCAATCCCGGGAAATTGATGAGCGGCGATCGTGTAAAGGCCTCCTGGGAAACAATGAGAGTTCGCTTTCATCGTTCTTCCCTCGTGCAATTACGGGCTTTTTGTTAAGTCTACTATATCAGAACACAATGCAAGGATGATTTGCGGAAATAGCTGAGCATTATTTTTTGATGCTCCACTGAGAATTCGGCTATTTTTGCTTCGACGGCTCTGATTGAATGTTTTTGGAAGATGGATTGATGCAAAAATGCTTTATGGAAAACTAAAATAAAACGAAAATTATATTTATTTGCATAAATGTGTTATAATGTTGCACCTTAGTGTGTATACTCCAAATAAATTAAATGGGCTGTACAAATAATTCTAAAAGTACCAGCTAAGGTGAAAATTTCAAAATGATGATGATTTTTTTTCTTCTGTGTACAGTGTTTTTATGAGATACAGTTGGTATCTTAATGTGTTGTTTTAATGAAAACTATAAATTTAACAGAATTCGGTCGAATAAATCAAATAAATTTGACGAAATTCATGAAAATAAGATTAAAAGTTGAAAATAATCTCATTACGTTAAGATATAATAACGGGTAGACATTATTCAACGGGATTTGTGTGGGAAGTAGATGATTGATCGTTTGCGTCAAGATATTTTCATCGTTTTATCTTAAGCTCGTATCTTTATGATAATTTCGTGTTTTCTTGCCTTATCCTGAAAAATTTTCCTTGTAAATATTCTTTATAAGCTCTTTATTTTACTCTTAAAAGATGGTTTAATTCCGTTTTGTTTATTTTTTCAGGGAACGCTGCTCAAAGAAAATTTGAGAAGAACACGTGATGAAACCATTCGTAAAGAAAATACAAAAATATTTCAGCGATTGATAGCTATACTGGCATAAAACGAGATCTGTTAAAATATTTGTATTAGTCACCAAATAATTAAATAGTACTTAAATTAGTTAATTATTATAAGCTAATATTTATAGATAAAATATTATAGATTAAAGACTTTATTATTAATCTAGGCGTGAAGCAAAAACCACGTCTCAAGATAATAGACAAGTTGCGCGCCTTAAAAAGGTGACCGGAAGACGCTGGATGCAGGTCGCCTCCGATAGTTATTCATGGAGGTCCAAGGGGGAGGCAAAAAGATGATTTATAGATGAATAGCTAAATAAGATTTTTTCAATCAATCCAACGGATTTAGATTACTTTTTATCATAAAAATATTTTTTCGGTAACTTCTATAGACTAAATTCCTTTACAAATAGTTATAAAAGTTTAACTAATAATTCAGAAATAAATAAAAATGTTGTGTTTTGAAACATGCTACGTCATGTCGTGCAATTTTACACTGAACAAGTTCAAATGTTCATTTTTAATATATATTTATTAATCTAATTTGAAAAATTATGATTGTATTATAGTATACATATAAATATTATTAACATTATTTATTTCATAGATATATACTATCGATACATTAACATTTTACAACGCGTACCTATTGTTTAATAACTTGTAATGCACCCACGTCATTGCAAGGGTAAGCGGTGTCCATGGGCAGAGCATCGCTTATCCTAGGTGAGCTTCCTCTTCATTTGCCATTGCCATTTTCATTATAAAGAAACGGTGTTTCTATTATAAAGTAGAAGAAAGAAGATGAAAAAAGAAAAGTGAGTTGAAGAAAATCTATGGCACATTCGTGATCTACCCTGTAGATCCGGGCTTTTGTAGCGTTGTTTACATCAGAAGCTCGTCTCTACAGGTATCTCACGGCTGGAAGACCTCGCTACTATTTCTCACGATACAACAAGAACAATTCCCAAGAGATTTTTATATTTCCTTACTCCGTAATCTTGTTAACTTTGTTGTACAAGTAAATGTTTGTGATATCCTGTTTCATCACGGCTATTTCACGTCTTAAACAATCTCATACAACTACCTACTAGAAAACTCCATTTTTACTCAGGAAGACTTTTATTCGAATATGAAGTTTTGATTCTATCACGTTTCTGGAGTCGATTTATCAAAAATATTATAAAATTGATCCGTGATATTATGTGATTATATTTTTACCAAAATAATATAAAAATGTATATTTTTATTATAATAAATAAACATATTAATATATTATTATAGAAGTATATTATTAAATGTAATTTCGGTTTAAGTTTTATGAAAATAAAAAATTAAAGTAAAATAAAAATTGTCGAAATGTCTTTGCATTTGTTAGGCAGATTTATGGACAAAACATTATATTATACAATACATTTTTTGGTAAATTAAATTACATTTTGTTAATATTAATGAATTTATTATAAGTTTTGACTTCAATTGTTATTGTACGCTTTCAGTGTTACGTGTAGATAAATCACTTTTCAAATATAACTGAAGATTATGCAATGTTTCTATTTAATTTATAAAAAAACAGTAGCAATTGCCGTCGAATCGTATTAATTTTTTTAAAATATCTAAAATCGTTCATACGAAAACAAAGTTTCTTATAACCTGTGTAATATAATAAGCTTTGTATCTATCTTTGTATCTTTGTGACATGACTGTTATATGATGTAATTACATACAATACAATGTGTTGTATACCCAGTGAATGGAATGGCAGACTTTACTGCCATATATTGGCACCGGAAGCCGTTAGAAGGCTTTTATCTCAATTTATGATGACACTAAGGAAACCTTTTATGTGTGAATACACTTAAACCTTGTTTAGCCATGCTACCGGTCGTTATTACAACTTATACTATAGGTAGAAAGGAAACGTGTAGCAGTCATAATGCTAAGAACTTTTAAAACGTATTACACTACTATTGTATTAATTGAATCGTATGCGAAGCCGCAAAAATATTATTTTACATTGATTTATAGCTAATGATAATTGAGTTTGTTTCGCTGGTTTTTCTCAGTGGGCTTAGCTTGGATCCCGATGGTAGACTGATTTTGACATTCAAGAAGCTGTATTTTTGTACTTATGTTGAATAAAAATACTTCATTTCATAATATTAAATAAATACTAAATATATATGTTCTCTTTAGTATAGTATACATAAATAGGAGATGCTTATAACCCAGACGCTGACCATGATTCGCAGACACGGGGACCGACCAGAGAAATAAATTAAATTTTTTTAAAAAAGCAGATAAACTATAATTTAATTTTATAAAAAACTGTGTTTTATTTACCTCAATTCATTTAATATATAACATACAAAATTATTTGTTGAGATGGTTTAGAACAATGTTTCCCAACCTGTGGTCCGTGGATGGAGTATGAGGCTTAGGGGGTCCGCGGTGTGATCTCTGGACCGTACATAAATGATAATTATAAATAAAATAAATGCCTAATCTGATTTTTTAGCTGTTTATTTTATTAAGGGGTCCCTGAAAACAGTCCTTGATTCCCTAGGAGTCCGTGGCTGAAATAGGATGGAAATTGCTAGTATAGCTGATTGAATAGTAAAGTAGAAAAGACCTGATGTTACCTTTCTCAATTTGTTTGTTTGAATTTGAAGGGGTTAAAATACCTATTAGACAAAATGAAAACGCGCTGTTTTTTTATAACTACAATATGAAATCACCTCGTAACATCTATTGCAATAAAACTGTCTCGCATCATAAATTCACTAATGTTGTCTATCTATTTATAATACCATTACAGGGCCTACAATTGATTATGAAATATTTAGATTATAAAAACGAAGGCAAACGATTAAGAAGCTCACTTAGGATAAGCGGTTCTGTACCCATGGACACCCTCAGCCCTTGGTGGGTGCGTTGCCGACCTTTTAGTATGCTCTTCTTTATGGTCCTCAAGTCGTATTGGTTCGGAAATACGTCTGCAGCTAGCTTATTCCACACAACATTAGTAGGTACCTATCTGAAAAGAAAAGATCTTTAGTAATGTTATGTACCTATTAAGTGAATTTTACAGTGTATGTAGGTCTTTCAACAAGATCTTTCCGTTTTGTTCAATTAAAACCAAAAGAAATTGTTTATCATTGATCTGGAGCGCTCGCCGTGATGGCCTGGCCTATATCGTTGTCGGAGAAGTACGGACCAATGATACCGTTAGACCAAAATCCGCATCGAACAGTAACTTTTTGTATTGCATTGCCACCTGGTGGACCTCATGTGGGTTGTGCTCATCTCATATAGGGCAATTGCTAAAAATGTGCCTTGTCGCTTAAGGTTACTTTTCTATCAAAATCGGGGTCCTCTTCATCTTAATTTTGATAATAGTTCTTACTATGGTGATTTGGCATCAATGACTGAATAAGAAAAATTAGATTTGACAGATGCCGCCAAAACAAAATGGCTGCCACAGATTATTAACATCAACCCGCTCAATTTGGAAGACCCTATATCTCAAGACAAGGGATCATAAGGGTGGAATGTCTCTGACGCTAAGCCCTCTATAGTCACGGTTCTGATTGGTTTATTGAATGAAAACGAAGCATGGGCTAGGAATTCACCAATCCGCATTAGGAACGCCCCTTCTATACGAGGGCTAAAGTTTGTATAGAATATATTGTCTGTGAATATATTTGAGTTGTCTGTGGTATTAAAACTATTACCATAGACATTAATTAGCAAGAAAAATATAGATACTAGAAAACATATCAAATGAAGTAGGAAAAGGATTTATAGGGTTTATACGCTTATCAAGGAAGCCTACAAAAAGTAGCATGCTAGTTTAAAGCCGTTGCCGCTATTGGACAATAGATGGCGTTAAAGTCACAATTTATTCCACGAAAATTTTATTAAAATAATCCACCGATTCAGGTCTTTCTATTCATCAACAGATGGTCGTATGAGGTTTAAAAACCGAAGCACAACATTAGAATAGTTTTATGTTAAATAAAACGTATAAGAACGTATTAGGTCCATCAAATTGTAAGAATAATAACGCTGTGAATTAATTCATATGTCTTGAATAATTACTTAAGCTGTAGATCATTTTGACATTTGCCAAGTAAATTCAAATATTGATTTATATATTTTTACTAGATATGTTATATCATCTAACTGTGTTAGCTTTGCCAAATGCCAACCATTATCGGTGGTCTCGAGCCTTGAAGGAAATATATGAAATCTTTTCTTTAGAGGAGTTCATGAAATCTGGTAGTAGTTTTATGAAATAAATCACCTTACAACACGGACCGCCCATTCTCAGTTCCCTTATCGAATATTGATTTATAGTTTGTGATAGAGTAATTTTTAATCGTTATATTATTTCGATAGAAATTATATTTTTGCATTTATATTTTTGAATTTCACATTGCTTTTTTTTTACAATTTTCCTTTGTTTAATTTTACTCTAACAACTCTTTAGATCCTAGATATTAAATATAAGATATTATTAATTGTAAAGAATCAAATTATAAAAAAATACACTTCTAAGTAAATATATATTCCAACAAAAATTTTATTCATTTAGGTGTATTAACATTTAAGTGTAACGTTATTTGTAGGTAAGTTTTTGGCCATGGGCAGTGATGATCTCTTACCATAGAGAGCATAAAAAAGGGTTTCATTTCTTCACTTATTTTCTTTATAGATCATAAACAGATCATACGTTTTTAACAAAGAAAATCATTTTCTTGGCGCACCTATAACACATTTAAATTGACTCTATTTTATATTTAATATGCCATAATTTGAATTTAAGACAACGCTGATAAATTTATATAGATACCTAGTTGTAGAAATAGTACCCACCTAAACCTAGTATAATATTCTAGCCGAAACTAAAATCAGTATGTATTTTGGAGTATATAAAATTCATGATTATTTAATATTTTTTTAACAATAAAAGCATAATTTATCTATAGTTTCTAGTTAATTCCATAAATTATAGACGCGTTTAATTCGAAAGTAATCTTAATTGATTTAAGAATCTTCTTAACACTTAAAATGCTTCATTTATATAATAATAATTGATCACCTATCATGTCTGTTAGCGTGGTTAAAGTGTCCCCATACCCCATTACGGTAGCTGCTTCGGATTGTGGAACAAGATAAGCTTAATGCATCAGTTTTTGAAATCGAGTAGACTTGTCTCAATAATCTTTGGTCATCTGTCTTGGATGTAGGGCTTAGTGTTCACTTCAAGTTTAATAATTGTTAATTTTTATATTATTACATAACATATATTATATTAACACAATCTGAAACTGTGTGTTATATGTGGATGTGTTATGCATTTTTAAAAGTAGGTATTATTAACAATAAAATGAATCTAAATCTTTAAATGATGTTGATGAGTACATTTATAAAAAAAACCTACTTCTTTAATAATAAATAATATTTTATTAAATGGTACTTAAAGTGAACCTCTAAATAACAATCTCTATTTTGTATTAATTTTTCTTATATTAAGTATCATCATCATCGTCAAGTATAGCATATCAAGTCTACTGCTGGACATAGGGCAGCCCCTAACATGGAGGGTGTTTTGCCTTAATCACCACGCTTGGCAGGCGGGTTGGTGATTGCAGAACATCTCCTGTATTCGGAAGGGCGCTGCTGCCCACCCTCCGGTGAAGTGTCCTTTAGTCGCCTCTTACGACATCCCATTAGGAAGGCTGGGAGTGGTACTATTCTGATCCGGTTACCACACGGACCAGAATGTTAGACCACACAGACAGTGTGTTTAGTTATTCAATATAGAAATTAAATTTTTAACCTTTCCGTTCCTATTATTACATGGGTATGTTATAACGCTTTTTATTGCCGAAGGGGAATAAAAAACAACGTAAAATACCTTTTAGAAATAGCTTTAGTTAAGAGGTGCCTGTTAATGTTGCATGTGGTTATTTGTGAACGTTAAATGTGTCAGTCTCTATAATGGGTTTATGAATTAATAGCTCTTACTCGTAACTTCGATCAGCTTCGGACCCAGAAGGTGCAGGCCGGTAGCTGTAGGGAGCCAAAATTATAATTGATAAACTACAAATTGTTTTATAAAACACCTCTCTTCGTAGACACTAATTATTTGATTAAAACGTGAGCTATTTGGATTAATACCTGATGTTAAATTTCATTACGAACAAAGAAGCAGAATACAAAGTTTATCGTTATCACCTCGATTTTTGACGTCGCACAAATGAACGTTTTTAAGGCACTTTCTGCCACGCACTACCACTCTTTGGAATTAACTGGCAGTAGGGATATTTCAAAGCCAATACGACTTGTGAATCTTCCAGAAAGAGCGTACATATTCCATAATAGCCGGCAACGCACCTGTGGCTGTGCAAGGGTAGGCGTGTTCATGAGCGGAGGACCGCTTACCCTAGGAGAGCCTCAATAACAATTTGTGGAATGTAAGAAAGAAACTTATACTATCAATGTGTCATAAGCAAAACCGTACAATACTTAATTATGAGCAATAAAGAATGGTAATTACTGCCAAGTAAGAGAATCACTGATATAGCGAGATGCAATTAAGGTTTTCAAAATTGTACCGAGAAAATCTTGAACTTTCCGTGGGAATCGTACAATGGATAGATTTATTAGTTTCGCGGCCAACCGCGTTTAAAGCTCCCGTTGGAATTGGATCTGCGCCGACGTAATTGCTTCACTTTTATATTAACTCTCTGAATAACTCTATGTGTTTGGAATTGTGATATAATTGGTTTGGAGTGCTCCTTTGGCTAAAGGTGATCTTAAGAACAAATTAAAGATCAAGGAAGTGATACATGCGTGATACTCAGCGTGAAACGCTACTTGTACTATGTTTCGCAGAGTGAGTGAGGATATCGGAAGCCCTAAAAAAGCTGCTTGAGTGGCGTAAAAAAGCCGGCAACACAACCAATTCGCGGATTGTGGCACAGATGTCCATGGGCGGTGGTTTTTTCTACCATATAGGAGACCCAGCTGCTTCGTTGTCCGCTACACTACCAAAAAACAGTATAAATTGTAAAAAATACTCAATTAGGTTATTCATAGGTGTATGTAATAATTGAAAGTTGGTAGTTCTCAGTGTGAAGTAACAATGTGTTACTGGCTGTTGGGCGTTACTGGGCTGAGGTCCGCGGGCACGAGGCGGATCCAAGCCCACTTCGCCAAGCCTTTGTTCTCCATTCAACATTTATTTTCAAACGAGTTTACGTGAGAATAATTGAAAGCGCCACACGGAATGCTTTTTCATTTCATACGCGGGCTTTAGGTGAGCATTATTTTATCAAAATGGCAATACATTTTTATTGTAGAGCGGGGAACAGAGCAGGCGTTTCTCCTCTATAAGAGACGACCCTCGCCCATGAACAACCGCGCCTCAATCCACGCTTTGCTTGTGTTGTCAGACATTGACGCCGCTTAAGGACTCTAATTTCAAGGCTCTCAAGAACAAGCAAGTTAGGAAAATGTACGCCTTTTTCAAAAGTCCGAAAGGTGTATTGGTTTATGAATAACTCTGCAGGCAGCTGTACAGCAGTGGAATCACCACACAGTGATTATGCAAAATACGTTAAGAGCTGTTCGATTTGGAATAACGAATATCATAAATATAATATATACAAGCTCCTGCCGAAGCTAGGCCAAAATGTAAATGACCATTGCCTATTATCATATGAGTTACATGTTATTATCGTTTCTGTACGGTATTAATAGACTCTAATTAGACAAGCATTCATTGGAAAATTAAAAAGAAACAGTAATTGAAATGCAGAAAATTATTCACAAATAGTAATAACATTATGAAAACATTCTTAATTATAGTTATACTGAATGATGTTTTCACTGTATCACTTTCTTTTAAAGTTATTTTAGGGTACAAAGGACTTGTACACTAAAACGAATGGTTCTTATGATATTTTTGGTTAAAATTGTGGAGGCTTAAAAGATTCTTGGAATAGGCGATTGCATAAAAAGATCAGGGAGATTCAGGGCTCGCTATACCAAGACACAATACAAAAATAAAGTAAATATGTATAATTCGATTGTAATTTGGAAGACTCTTCTTTTTTCTTTCTTCTTATTTACAGTAAGAGATAGAGTAGAGTAGATAAAAGGTCACAGCTCAAACCCTTACGCACATGCGTTTTCGCTTTCAATTTGAAATTTAGTTATATTTGAGTACATATAAATTTCAAATGCGGCGTGGCAGGGGTAATCCAGAATTCGTTTCCGTAAAAAAATATTTTTTTTAAACTAATTTAATTAAAATCAAATAATTTAAAATTAAAAAATTATTAAATTATTAATTATTATTATTAATTAAATTACAATTAGACATTAGATATGACATCATGGAACAACAATGCAACGCTCCACTTAGTCGTCGGCACGTGTAAGCTTGTAATAAGGTAATGTTTAATCGTCATTCTTCGTAGGCTGCCCCTGCTGTGTTTCACCGCCCCCTTCAGCTACCCGGGACGGCTATTCCCGTATTTGAGGCTAAGTACTACGCTAGAAGCCCTCAATCCAGCGGTGGCCTTCAATTGGCTGATGATGAATATGCTAGTAAGTCGGTAACTTACTTTTTACACGCAGGAAGAACAAGCTGGCTGGTTTGCTTGGTCGCTTCGACACAAGTGCGGCGGAGTCGCCTGACCCGCTCCCGTAACTCTGGAGTGTCGTGTGGCTGCCCGATGTGGATGAGAAGGTCACGGAACAACGCAAGCTGCACGTTGATCTCGTGTATGAGCTATAAATAAATTAATATTAGATTCATTTGGGAAATTTTAAAGAAGTGCTAACTTTTGTTATAGCCTAGTGTTTTTGTTTGCACAGCTAGGAGTATCCACGGGGTAGGACCGCTGAACCTAGGCGAGCTTTCTCTTCGTTTGACACCATTTACATAACAAAGCTCGAAGCCATTACTGTCATTTGAATGGCATGGTCCAGAAGAGGCAAAGCCGTGAAGATAGACAATTACGTATTTCCACAAATAGGTGAGCGTAAACAAAGTTATCGTAGAAGCGTCATGACAGAATAAATGTTTTTTTTTCAAATAGGAAACAAGTGCACATGCGGATGCACTAATTGGGCCGACTCGTCCGGAGTGATACCACGCGCTGACAGAATATTCAGCGTGAATGGTAGTTGTACTTGAAACGGTCCTCTACTGTGTTTCGCTGAGTGAATGAGGATATGGGGAGGCCTAAAAAATGCTCTTTTAGCGACATAAAAAGCTGGTAACATAACCAATGCTCAAACTATAGCGCGATTGTCCATGGGCGACGATGTTCTCTTACCATCTAGTTTACCCACATCCTTTGCCTCCTTAGATGCTTTGCCCGCTATACCATATAAAAACTGTTAAAATTTTGATAAATGAAATAAAAAACAAAAAATATGCCATTTATAACACCGGTCTACTTTTAAAAGAGATTTAAGAAATCCCGATTCCCGCTGTATGAAATCTGTTCAATTATTTACGTAAAAAGCCAATTGCATGCGATGTTCTGTGGCGAGGTTGTTTTATTTTAAGATTGAATCTTTTATTTGCTGCTGGAACTTTTCTAATTGTTTGATATTTATCTTTTTAATAAACGAGACTACTTTGCTCTCCAAATGTTATAATTTTTAGGTCCTTCGAAAGTCAAGTTGCACTGTTAACAAAATTTTATGCTAAGTAATAATTAAATTTTCGTACATGACCTATAGTGAAAATTGAGTCATTTTATATGGTATAGAGAGTCTCCTATATGGTCAGAGAACACAGCCGCTCACAGATAACAGCGCCACAGTCCGCGGTTTGCGTATCTCGCTTTTGAATGCCGCTTAAGCGGCATAATTTCAATTCGATTGCAATTCAACGAACACAGGCTCAGAAGCCTAGTATGTTGAGCCTTTTGTGCCTTTCGAGTAATCATTGTCCTTAAAATGTTGTTAAGCAGTTGTTAAGCTAAAGCTTTTAACAATAAAGAAACAAAACTTAAAACAAAAAAATAAAAAAGAAATAATTATAAATAAAATTATATTAATTATTAATATATATTAGAAATAAAACTTTTAACAATGAAGATTTGCTTTAAGTAAAAGTTGGTTTTCGTTTTGTTTGTATATTTCTATACTTATTACAAATATCATTTATTTCTTTTATACATTCAAGTACCTTTCTTATCTAAATAACACGTAAGAGCCGATGCACAGTGCGGCTGTCTTGAAAAATTACGACGAAAACGCGATGTTTCTCGTGAAAATATTTCATTCTATTCACGTATACATAATATTTACATTATACTGTAGTTCACTGCAGTATCTGGTTTATTGCCAACTGGCATCAGACACGTTTTGTAACCGATCACTTTCATACGATTTTCTCGCCACTTTTGAGATTGTTCTAAGCTAGTGTTACACCAACCCTTTTTTGAACGCGACAAAATGCCTTTAATGCAACACAAATATATGTGAGACTCGACATTGGAATAGAATAAGTTCCACTAAAAAAGAATTTGCAAATTCGAGGGTCGCACTTGGCATTCAACCAAAGGAACCCAAAAAGAGAGGTTCTTTCTCAGCCTTCTGCATATTGTGAAATACACTTATTGTTATTAAATTATAGCCACTACGTGGAGATCTCTTTTGGATAGAAAATATCGACAATATCGATTTTATTCAAATCAATTATCTATCAAAATGGATTGACAGATTGTCAAATTTAATTGACACATTATCAGTACGACAATATGGTCATAGAGTTTTGGCGCAATTGCATGTGCGTCATAATTTATACTATTATCTATTTCGAGGTTTTGTATGATATAGCGGCCAACGGAGCTGGGCAACGGGTCTGCTAGACAGTAAGAGAACACATCCGCCCATGGACAATACACGCCACAACAAACATCAACAAACGCCACAGGGCGCGCATTGGTTCTGTTCCCAGGTTTTTACGTCACACAAGCTGCATTTTAAGGGCCTCCGACATCATCACTCAATAAGCTAAACGCAGTAGAAGTACCGTTTCAAGTACATCTACCATTTCATCCTCAGTATTCTGTGAGCCCGTTGTATCACTGAGGATGGCTCCCCTACGGGGTGGGATTTATAATTGATAAAGTTTTGAAAATATACAGTTCGGAAATGAGCATAATTAAATAAAACGAATATAATTTAGTGAAATGTGATGTAGTCAATAAACCACCATGTTACATGTAGAGAAATAAAAAACCTAAAGCCCTGGAACCCAGAGGATTTTTTTAGTATTAAAAACACATTGGTAATACTGGTATTTTATTTTGACAGTTCATTACCCAGTCATGACCGCTCAAATAGCACTGATATACACGATTAGTTAGAAATGTCTCGAGCACAATTATAGAAACAGGATGGTAATAAATCTTTCATAAAAATGGTACTACAGCGAATAATATTTTATAGGCGGTGGGAATACCACACGGTTCTGAAATATTTAACACATTTCTGTTGGATTTCGTTATTTTTATGTTAAGGTAGTTGAACTTAAAGCAAAACAAAAGAAAGAAAATACGCTGAGAAAGCTGTTTTAACATTATCCTTTCAAAGCATGCGATAGAAAATAATGATATTTATTCTCCCGTGTTGAGAGCCATATCGAAGTCTGGTAACGCACTAATTGGGCCGGTTTGTTCGAAGTGTACCACGGGCTTACAGGATACTTAGCGTGAAACACTACTTGCAATGTGTTTCGGAGATTGAGTGAGGATAACAGAAGACCTTGAAGTTATACTGCTTAAGCGGGCGTCAAAAAGCGGCAACACAATCAAAGCGCGGATTGTGGCGTGGTTATCCTTAGATGTCTTACCATAGAGGAGAGCCGCCTTCTCTATTGCCGCTATGATATATTTTTTCAAAGTTTACAATATAATGTGTTCCACCAAAGATGCGAGACTAATTTAGATCAAAATATATTATTAATCAAAGTTATTTATTTAGTATTTTATATTTGTTTATTGATAGCGGACAACGGAGCAGGTCTCTTATATGGTGAGAGGAAACCACCGACCTTGGACAACTACGCCACAGTCCTCACATTAGTTGTGTTGCCGGTTTTTTTAGGACATTTAAACGGCATTTTAAGGGCCTCCGATATCCTCACTTCTGCATCGAAACATAATAGAAATATCATTTCAAGTACAACTAGTAACTACCATTTGACACTAAGTATTCTGTGAGGTACTTAGTATTTTATGAGCTGGGTATTTTGTGAATTCCATTACACAAATGTATAATTAATTATATATAAATAAATATAATTTTCGTTTATAATGTATAGTTTGGTGTTGCCATATTGCCATATTGGGTTAAAATTGAAAAATCGATACGAAAAATATAATTAGCACGGATCAAATAAGCTCTCTTCAAATAAAAGCTATTGCTTCGTGTGGCCAGTGTGACATTCAACGCTGTTATTATGACATAAAAGATCGAACGCAGCCATATATAAAGTTTGTGGCTTTTAGGTCGTTTATCAATATGTCAGACTAGGCTCGGAGCGATTTTTTTGAGACGGCTCAGTCATTTTCACTTGTGGGAGTTTTTGTCAGAAAGATATTAAATCTATACTAATACTTGTAGACCCGGCAGATATCGTTCTGCCCGGTACGACACCTACCGGGTCCCATTATAAACCCTCAGCAATAAATGGGCCCACTAAACACTAAAAACCTTACCCTCCACTTTTGTATTCAGATAAAAATTAAATAGCTACTTGGTGGGTAACCAATTTTTAATTAAATTAGTTCAGCTATTCTTGAGCTGTAAATAGCGTAACTAACACGACTTTATTTTATATATATATAGTTAGATATTAATGCTGAAGAGTTTGTTTTTGTGAACGCACTAAACTGAAGAAGCACTTGATCGATTTGTAAGACTCTTTTAGTATTGGATATCGAGAAAGGCTATATTATGTTTTCAATAAAATTAGGGATCCATATTGAACGCCAATAATGTAATGATTATCTAGCAAGAAAGGCGTGTGTCTGTGTTAAAGTAATCTGTGCGAGACTGTATGTTTATTTATTCTCTTAAATAAACATACTAGCTGAGCAAACATAATTTTGCATTTGCATTGCAAGATTATAGAAGGGTAAAAAATTAAGGTATATGTATACAATATGTATTTTTTAGAGCTGATTTATTGAAAAAACTGTTGGAAAAATAGGCGTTGGAACACCCTCATTTAGGGATATGAAATATGGAGGTTAAGAATTCTTAGAGCTAACTGATAAGCGCACAAAATTTGATAAAAATCGATGAAAAACTAAAACTAATGTTATTGAATATGTACTAACGAATGTTATGTTAAATTCATAAGAGTTATTAATAGACTTTTATATTCAGTTATTTACAGAGAAAAAAGATTTTTCCCAACCTGAACTTAGTTTAAATAAGTGAATAAATCAATATAATTAAACTATAATACATAAAAACATAAGTTATTCTTGCTAATTAACATATAGTTAGCGTTTAAATTAGGCTAAATTTCACTTGTTAAGTTTGACAGCACTGAAAAATGGGGCGTGTTATTGTTTCACAGTTATTCCTTTGATACACGAATATATTATCATGTATTAACATATTTTTACAATGTAGATTGGGCGAAAATTCTGCTCATTTCAACCAATGTTGGCAAGACTTGTTTAAATTATAGCAATATATGAAGACTTATTAAAACAGCGTTTTGGCGCCAATGCAACAAACCCTTTATATGTTTACTGTTTTCTGAAATTGTACTTTCGAAGCTTATGTTTTAAATTAATGGAGTTTTAACCGTAAACTGTGTAACAATTTAAACGACGAAAGACAAATAATTTATTGTTCCAAAACTGAGCGTTTTTAACTTTAAAGACATTTCGTGCCGTGCACCACTTCGTTATGGAATCAGCTGCCTGTTACGCTATTTCCAAAAAAATACGACTTGAAGGCTGACAACAAACCCGCAGCGCTTATACCAGGTGAGCCTCCAGATCGTTTGCCACCATTTAAAAAGAAAATTGTAGTTTGCGTGTTGTACATTGGGAGCGTTAGAAACCGCACCACACCACTTATGCTCAGGCATACAGCCAAGCTTTGCGCGTGTGTCAAGGTAAGTGAATAAGGTTTCTCTCTTTGTTTCGTAAAAGGTTTGCAAAGACAGGTCCTTTTGGTATACTTGTCGTTTACATGTAAAAGCGTATATATGTAAAACTAAATTGGTTGTTAGTCGAAATGTGCTTATCTAAGAAACTATATTTTATCAATAAACGTATAAAAATATATACATTTATCTATGTAATCGTATGTTTCAGGGCCTAATGTAGGTATTAAATATTAATCTAGCAGCAATTAATCAGATATTAATTAGCAACGGTATTTACAATATGATAAATCACCTACATTAATTATTAAAACTTAATAATAACAGTTTATCACTTATTATATTTAATAATAATAACAATTTTATATCCTAAACCAATGCGTGGACTGTGGCACGGTTGTCCATGGGCGGCGTTGTTCTTTTACTATACAGGAGACCCATCTGCTCCGTTGTCCGTTATACTATAAAATAAATAAATCCTCACAAATTTAAAAATACTTTATATTTATTTTTTAATTTTTGGGGTATAGCAGAGAACGGTGGTTTCCTCTACGGTTAGAGACCTCTGTCAGCCATGGACAACAGAGCCATACACATACACAGTACAAGTACTGTTTAACGTTTGTATTCTATGAAACCTTGCATGTTCTCTTAACGGATAAGACAGGATAAAACACTCGTCCGGTTACTGTCAAGCGCTTTCAAAATCCAATCAAACGCGTCGCTTATTAGGCCACTAAGAAGCTTCCAATATTTTTTCAAAGAATAAAGGATTAATTTTTCAAAACACACAGTCTTTAAATTGGACTGAAGTAAAAGTTATAAACAAATCAAAAGTAAAAAGTCCAAACGTTCAAAGTCCAACGTTAATAAATCTAAGCCCTCCAGAATCTTGGAACAATATTGCGTTTGTAATATTTAATAGTTGTTCAAAGTTTCATTTCAATCTCGCTACATAGGCTTTTGAAATGGGTAACTCTTTTATGTGAATATTGTACGGTGACACTCAAATTTTGTGGACACAATTGGACTATACAATTTTATATATTCTCTCGCCGACCCCGGCAAAACGGTTTGCCATATAAATTATAACTAATAATGCTATTACAAAATAGGTGTTCATTTTAAATGGTTGAAAATATAGGTTTTTATAAGATTTTTAAATTTGCATCATACAAAATTTTTCAATAAAACTTATACAAAAAATTGGGTTGGACTACCTGTACGCACTTAGGAACATTAAAAGTAGATTTTAATCAATAAACTTGGAGGCAAACGAGCAGAAGCCGTAACCAGTATAAGCGGTCCTCGCCGAATTATTTTGACCGATTTTATCTTATAAGCGGTTTGAAGGAGTTTGTCAACATACAGCATTTTAAGCTCCAACATTCGAGCTTTGATATTTTTTTAGGCATAACATACATAGAAATATATCCATATAGTATGTTTTATATCTTTTCAACTTGATTTTAAAAAGGAGGTTCTCCGTTCGGAAGTATTATTATTGTTAATGTGAAATCAACTGTAAACTGATATGAAAGAATAATGTGTTTGTTACTTCAGAGAATATTTCATGTAAACTGTGAGACAAAATAAAAACTCGAAGTATATTTTTTAAATTTAATATTGATTAAAATTTCAACGTTTATATAACATGTTTTAAACACATTATGTATGAATTGCAAAATAAAGTTGTTCCACATTTTAAATAATAAACCCATTTTTATTATATAATATGATATAAAATTATACAATGTTATAAGGAATTAATTGAATAGATTAATTAGTACCTGTAGCTGAATTTCATCATTGAAGCAAGAATACAAGATTTCCTCCGTATTCCCTCGGTGTTTGTCATTGCATAACTGAGCGTTTTTTAAAGTACTTTCTGCGGATCCACCACTCTATAGAATCAACTGTCTGTAGAGATGTTTCCAAACTAATACTACTAAACAAAACTGGGAGAAAAAAAGGTTACTGATCCTTAAGACGACGGCGACGAATCAACGGCCCAGCAAGGACTAGACTAAGAGTATCCGTGGGCGGAAGACCGCTTATCTTTGATGAACCTGTTTTCTTCCCCATTTTCATAATAAAAACATACTTGTAATGAAATATAATATTAAAAGCTATTATCCTGCATTATCTGTACTTCAATTAAAATGTAAATATGTTTTATCTGACATAGAGATCGACATACACAAATATACATACTATTAATAGTGTTAGCTGCTTTTTAATAGCTTTCAATAGAATTATTACATTTAACTCCTGGGAGAGCATTGCTAACGCACTAATTAAGCCGACGCGTCAAATGATACCACGGGAACACATAATACTAAGCGTGAAGCAGTAGTTATACTTGAAACGGTACTTCTACTGTGTTTCGTTGAGTAAATGAGGAAATCTGAGGCCTTTGAAAATGCCGCTTAAGCAGTATAAAATTCGGCAACACAACCAATGCGCGGACTGTGTAGCAATTATCCGTGGGCGGGGGTCTCGTACCATATAGGCGACCCACCTTTTCCGTTATCCGCTGTAGCATAAAAAAATTACACAAAGTGATCCAGAAAACGTTATTTTGCTTTATAAATTGTGAAAGTTAGGATTTATTAAGTCGCGGACTTTTTTATAGGCAACGAGCTTTACAACTTTTCACTAAAAGTCAACCATATCTCTCATCGTTAATGCAGCGTTCGCAATAAATATTATCACATGAGTTTTTTTTCGACTTTGGAAATCTTACTGCCACAAAAAGACCTTTTCACATTTCGTGCTAAGACGTATCCCATATTACTCAAAAATAAAGAATTTTTATGATTGGTATAGTGACGTTATAAACGCAAACTTTACCTTTATACTTTTAGTAAAGATTTAGAAGAAAGTTCTTCGTTATGTTGAATTTTGTGAAAATTGGATAAAAGTTTAATATTTCTGAATAAGATTCTGAAGTTAAAGCAAGATTGAATTGCGATATAGGAATCTTTGTATTATTAGCAGCTTTCCAGTTTTCGCGAAATATGACGCGAGGCATATTATTTCCAATGCCCGAAGGAAAATTCTCTTATATCGTGCGAAAAGTTTTTCCTTTTTCCACGCGAATTATTACATTGCAGTATCGCTAAATAAAATAAGGTTATTTTAAATGATCATTATATACATAAAATGTAAATATATTAATAAAATATATATGTTTTAATGATATAATCAAAAACTTCAAAATTTCATTACCTCCTGATATTTTATTTTTACAAAAAAATGCGTTAATATTAACAATTTGGGAAAACTTCAACCAAATATTTGTCGTTATATATTACAATAAAAATAATATTTGATATTAAAAGCCAAAATCGTGCAAAAACTGAAAACTTAATCCGTAAAACAGCCACTCACAAAAATATCAAGATTTTCAAATTCAAAAATACTAATGATTACATACCATTGGATAGTATGTAGGCATGGTGGCAACAGATTTGAATCTATATAAAAATATATTTAGTCCTGATGGCATAACAAGCTTCCGTGGAAAGATCAATTAATGACAACTTCCGGTCCATTTAAACCCAATACGTAGGTACCACAGGAGTGCTTTATTTTTTCCTGTCATGTATAATACTACCATTGTAAAATAATAGCATGTTTCTCAGAATGAGGATACTAGAGATTCATAAAATTATTCCATTTATACGTAAAAACCGGCAACAGAAACAAAGCGCGGATGTGAATGAGCTTATTTCTACTATCAAGACATCCACCTGATTTACAAAACAATGAGAATTATTTTTAATTTGTGATTGTTTTGATTAAAGTATAGCATATAACGGAACAGGTGGATAATATCTCTTATATGGTAAGAAAACACCGCCGCCCGTGGGCAACCGCGCCACATCAGTGGTTTTGCCGGCTTCTTACGCTTGAGCAGCATAATTTCAACGGACTTCAATATCCTCACTCACTCAGTGAAACACAGGACAATAGTACAAGTACCGTTTCATGATTAGTATTCAGTGAGTCTGTGCTATCATATCGGAAGAACCGGCCCATTTAGAGCGTGAGCATATGGTTCAGCATGGGTCTCCCACGGATACGATAGTATTGAGACACTCGCCTACCTACTTCGACAGTAGGCCTTCCAGATACCGAATAAATTATAAAATGAAATTAGAATTATCCCTACCGGGGTTCGTACCCAATACCTCTCGCTTCATGGTAGACTTATAAAACCACTTAGCTACGAGACTCTCAAGTACCTGATCTGTTGATAAGAATTTTCAGATCAATTCAATACTACAAGACAGGCAATAAGGATATAATGTCCTCACCGAGGTCGCAGATGGAGCAGTGTCGTGATGGTGAGTCGAGAGGTGTCGGATTGTTCCCGCCATCCCGCAGAGCACTTTTAAATCACATTTGTACTGTATACCGCCACCGTAATATCAATGATAACTTATGATAAATTGATAAAAGCTGTGATAATACTGATTGAGTTCTAAATCGATTGCTGCTTTAATTATATAACATATTATTTAATAGTCTGTAGTGTGTATTATTTAATAGTAGTCAAATAGTACTAAAAATAAATGAATTTTATATTATTTCCGAACATGAGAAATTAATAATTATATGGAAGTAAAATAAAAGACTCTCCTCTGTTCATTTTGTGGCATAAATTAGCTCCATTTTTTATGGTTTTATAATAATGTTAAAATCATTATTTATCAATATTATGAAATAAAACAGAATATAATAGTGAAATATATAAATATATAAAAAAGTTAACAGAAAATTTGTAAATAATACATTAACATAATTTCTATTACTAGTTTACTTTAAATTGCACTAAATTTTCCATTGAATCTCTTCAAATTATCACACAAAACTGAAAAAACTTACGATATATATTATTTAGAATTAAAAAATGAGAATTCAAAAGTAATGTTTGCCCTAAATAACGATCTAAAGTACCGCATGACAAACATTGACACAATTTTCGCGAAAGTATCAGCGAGCATGTGTTCGTAGCTCGCTACGTGTCGAGGCACGGCGCGCGTAGCCGTCGCCCGCCCAACTGCCGCAGCCGGCCGCCCTGCGTCCCTCCCCGCCCTTCCGTAATGATTGACAAAATATTTCACCTCTTTCTTAAGCAAAAAGAACTATTACAAACAAGTGGTCGTGGCACACGCGAGCACGTGAGCCCCAGATTACGTGATAGGTTTCTATTTACTGAAAGCACGACTCCTTACGAAGTTGTAGCATAGTTGCGAGATATTTAATTTTTCATACACTTTATAGCTAAATTCAGTCTAGAATTCCTTTGTTTTTTACTATGTGGAAGTCGTAAATGGAATAAAACAAAATTTCCAATATAACATATTTTTAAGAGCCTCTTTAAAGTATGTTATATTGGAACGTACTTCACGTAGCTAAACGGTTTTATAGGTCTATAATAAAGCGGAAAGATCGATTCCCGGTACGGTCAATCACAATAGCCGGGCGAGTGTCTTAACAGTGTGCACTCATGGAAGAGCCATGCTGAAGCATATGGTGACGTATTAATTGGGCCGGTTCGTCATAAGTGACACCACGGGTTTACAGAATACTCAGCGTGAAACGGTAGTTGTACTTAAAATTGAATTTATACTGTATTTCGCTGAGTAAATGAGGATATCGGAGGCCTTTAAAAATGCCACTTGAGCAGCATATAAGCCGGCAACACAACCACCTGCTCCATTGAAATAAAACAAACTTTGTAATATAAAAGAGTTTTCGCGAAATATGGCATAAAATTTGACAGCTTTTGCGTTCAGTGTTTTCTTTTTGTTCTTTTTGAATAAATATTTCAACCGTATCCTTTATCAATACCGGTATTCGTGCCTCTTATTTCGTGAACGGGAATATATTACACTCAAGGTGTGCGGTGCATTTAAATTTCAAATGAAATTTGTTTTTGCGGTGATACAAAAAGATGTGTAAGGAAATAATTAATCATTTATGTACATTTATTTTGATTCAAAGAGTTTGATGTTATATTGATGCGTGATAGGTAATCGTATTAATTAATAATAACAGACGTAAAGCTAAGATTTAGTCAAACAATTGGTGTATGTAGAGTTCCCTGCAAATGCTGACACACAAGTTTGATCGGCAAGGCCGCCAATGGGCGCGATTTGCTTTTACCGCGTAGAAGGGCCCTGCTCCATTGTTCGCTATACCATAAAAACACGAAAGCAGAATATATCTATTACAGTGATAGTTACAAAGGCCCCAAGAAACACTGTCTCAGCAATTATTTACAAACAAACAGGTTTGTTTCAAATGAGGAAATTGTGGCCGGTGGCTGTCTGAATGTCTGCTGTCGGCTGTCGGCTAACAAATGGCCAGAGTAACGCGAAGGCGCAACGAATATCTACAAAGTCCAAGCAGCTCAAAGTGATCGTTTGCTCTCTGCATATTCAAATAATAATTTTATCAATGACCTTATGAACTGAAAATGAATGACCACCTCCACCAGGTGGTGAACTTCGTATCGGCTGCATGTTTTTATACGTCCTAAACTTGATTCTATTTTATATTTTGCTTTTGAAAAATACGGCACTTTTAAGGAGTTCCGATATTCTCATTCACTCAGTGAAATACAGTGTTTGACGCTGAGTATTCTGCCCATGCATGTCCAGTTAGTGCGTCAGCATATGCTTCAGCATGGCGTGTTCGTAAACAGTCTGTAATATTACTTTTTTGACGTTCATAAGTGATTGCGTGGTTCTAAAAGTAACGTTAGGTATATCTAAAGAGGTTATTGGCTAATCAGCATGATAAAAGAGTAATTTCGTGACTTTAAAACGTTTTAAGACGGATAAAAAAGGAATTTTCTTTACTCGTTGAGGGTTGTGATATTTTTACCCAGCTAAATTGAAAATTTTAACATTAACAGTTATAATGTCCTATGACTATAGTAATTATATACTTTTTATGGATGTAATAGGTCTTTTATTTTTATTTAAGTTTTGTTTCTATTAAATATTAAAATAAAACGATTTTGATCAAATTGAATGAATAATGGTCACAAAAAGCTTAGAAAATATCTGTTGTATTTTGTTCTAAAAAATAGAACTCGATCTTTTTAACTTATTGTTTATGAATGCGGTACTCTTGCTGAAGTTTCCTAGGTAAAGCCGATTTATAATCGCGACCATTGTGAAAAATAATATAAAACTTTTCATCACATATTTAATTATATTTTAAACGAATTCTGTATATTTTATCTATTAATTTTTATCGTAAAGATGGTTAGGCAAACACGCAAGAAAACATCTACAGTAAATAGTCCATTTAGCCTGTACAGAATCACATGTACGTTGTTAAGGTGGGTAGATAAGTAGTAAGTTTGGCTCTTTTATGAAGGTCCCTGCATCGTTTTGATTCGAAAATATCTTTGCAGGCAGCTGGTTAGATGTACCTGTAGAATTTATATTATATCGTGCATTTATTAAAAATTAATCATACCAGCTTCATTTTTTTATGAAAAATATTCATAGAAATTAGAAGTCGTATGTGAATACGATTGGTTTATTATGTTTCGTGCGGCATGATATTATTTCAGCTGTAATTTATACTCAACGTCACTCTTAAATGAGCAACCTTTGTTGTCTATGAATAAAGGGGAACAAAAATATAGCTTCTAATACAGTATATGCAAGTTTAACGTATGAATAAAAATTTCTTTTCTATTGTATTGGGCAAAGGAGCTCTGCGTGATCTCCTATAACCTACATGAGAGATTATCGCCGCCAAACTATATAAACTATATAACTGAGCCAAAAATATAGCGCAGATGTTGGCATAATTTTCAAAGGGTGGCAGTGTTCTCTTATCATATAGATCACCCACCTTCTCCGTTGTCCGCTATACCATAAAAATTCGGCGCTACGGTTGTGTTGCCGCTTGAGCGGTATAATTTTTAGAACTTTCGATATCCTCACTCACTCAGTGAAACAGTACAGGTACTATTTCATGCTGGTATTCTGAAGCTGCGTAGTATCACTTCAGACGAGCGGGCTCAATTAGTGTGTCAGCAAATGTGTCACTGTCTCTCAGCGTAAAAAGCCGGCAACACAACTAAAGCGCGGATAGTTGTCCATTGGTGGTGGGGTTTTTTTTACCATATAGGAGACCCACGTCCTCTGTTTTCCGCTATAATAAATGTACATTTTTGACGTTTTTGACTTTGATTTAAAATAATATTAACATAACAATGAGAAACTTCTCGAAACGAGCTACGAGTGCTAATAAAGGTTTGAAACTTGTGCATTCAACGAATAATTTTCCATTCGACAATTAATAGTATTCACCGTATCAGAATCTATGTAAAATTTCCGATGGAAACCTAATAGTCATGTTAGTTTTTATTAATTTACATTCATTTTAGAACAATATTATTTAATATTATAAAAATGTTGTTATATTTAAGTTACATCTTTCTTGTAATTTTTGTATTTTTTTAAGTTATTCCATAAAATTACAAAGTAGGAATTACATAATTATTTTACAGAGGTAAGCTAAACAGGAGCAGTGCTAGGCTGTATTCCCCACTACAAACTCATCACACAAAATACAAGGCAAAGGAAAATTTTTGGAGCACAAACTGAAAACAGAAAAAATAAACAAATGAAACGCTGGAAAACAAAAAGTATTGTTTGAACAAATAAATCAAAATAGTAATAGCATATATAGATATATAATGATAAATCTTTTTGTTTTCGGTTATTTTATTTTGGTGGCATCAGACAAATGTATTTTCTTTTTCAGCCACTGATGCCAAATCAGCATGGCATAATAAATAATACGGTGTAATGTAGGTGTAGTGTTCGTTAGTGCGCGCATTGCGCGCATTTCAGGGCAGACGCGATGGCCTTTTTGAGTCTATTCTCCAACGCTTGATGAGCAAATTAGAGACAACCAGATCGGTAAACAAGCAACCAACACCTTTACGTAAAAGGAACGCCAGACTGGCAGAGAACATCGGGGCTGACGATGATGCTGAACGTGAGAGTGTTCTGGAGACTCCGTGGCAGTCAATTTCTCACCGTGCACACCGTGAACTCGGCCGTTCGCAGACTTCAACTAAGACAATTTGCGCCAGGACTTGGGCCTGCATCCGTACAAGATCCAACTGATCCAAGATCTCAAACTTAATGACCCGCAAAGCCCTGTGTTCGCTGATTTTAACTTCGACCCGTCCTTCTTGAAATGTCACATTTATCAATTCATATTCCGTAACTAAAATGTGGTTTAAAATACAGGTGCAATAAATAATGATTAGTCCAGGCAATATTGTGTAGAGGCAGCGGGCAATTTAATTTGCAGACGCTCGGCGCACAAAACAGCAAACGCTTGATGAAATTTACTATTCAATTTATTGGCGTTTATTTTCAAATATAAAATTAAATTTATTTATATTTTCTCAATAAATCTCTTTCTTCCATGTGAGGGTCATATTGAAGCATACGCTGAAGCAATTGTTGGGCCGGCTCGTCGGAAATGATCCCACAGACTCACAAAACATTCAACGTGAAATGGTAGTTATACTTGAAACGGTGCTTCTACGTGTTTTGCTGAGTAAGTGAGGATATCGGAAGTCCTCAAATATAATATCTCAATAATCTCAAAAACGTTATAAAATTAAGTAATTTGAGCATTGGAAACATTTGCTATAAAACTATGGGTTTAGGTTTATACGAAGAAGTGAGCAGCGTCTCAGCTTTATTGACTGCAATTCATACCGGCTTGTGTACACTCGAGTCAGCTCCAACCGGTTTGTTTATTCAACAAATATATTCACAAAATTAATTGGCTGCTTACCGCTGAAGCAAACACAGGTTTAATTAATACGTTGCTGATGGTCGATAGCCTTGGAATTCATTGTTTATGATTCGACTTTGTAAAGTTGGAGTAAATTTGTCCGTACGCCGTGGGTGGTTTGGGTCGAGAATTCAGTGACCTTTTGTTTGCAATATTACGACTAAGTTTTGGTACGTAGTGGATACGTATACGATTATTTAAATGATTTATTTTGTGTTAAAATCTGTGTGTAGTGTGGCGTATTCACCTTGATGTTCTACAAGTGAGCGTTTGTTTAGGCATTTTGTACCACGCAACACCACTCTGTGAAATCAGCTGTCAGCAAAGGTATTCGATCAAATCAACACAACTTAATATCTTTCATCCGAATACAAACGAGGACGGTGGTTTTTTAATGTTTTTAAGTAGTTTTCTTCTTGTCTAGTGGGCCTATAGATTGCTGAGGGTTTATAATGCAGGACAACTCCGGGTCCAGTAGTTAAAATTAAAAAGTCTTTCTATTCCATACACTTTCTATACACATCATATAGTTTTATTTATGCTAAAGCGGACAACGGACAAGGTGGATTTCCTATTTGGTAAGAGAACATCGCCGCCCATAGACAGGCGCGCTACAGTCCACGCATTGGTTGTGCTGCCGGCTTTTCACGTCGATTTTTTTTCAAAGCCTTCCGATATCCTCATTACACCGTTTACATTACATTACGTAAGCATTACGTTTCAGCGCTGAGGATTCTGTTAGCCCGTGGTATCACTTCTTACGAGCCGCCCCAATAAATGCGTCTGCATTACTCTCCTACGGGTGTAATAGTATTAGGACACTCGCACGGCCACTGTAAATTCGGCTCTTCTAGAGACCAAATAAATTATAAATTAATTTAAAATTGTCAGTACCAGGATTCGAACCCGATACCTCTTTATGGTAGACTTATTAAACCGGTCACTTAGATTAAAAGATCACGTATGTATGAGGCTTTTAAATGTTCTACAGTTTATATAGCAAAGTAGACAAAGTATCGGCGGGCTCATAGTTCGCCAGAAGAGCCTGCGGCGATTCAGCGAAGCGGCGATGCGGAAAGAGGCTGGCTAAATCAAACAACAAGGGTCGATCATTTTGCATGTGCCAACGAACTGATCCCTGACCACTCGTTTGGAAATCTATTGTAAGAGCAATGGGATTGAGTCTATTTTTGTTTTGCCTCAGTTAATTCTGTGTGAAAGAGGTAATCTCTCATATACTATATACTAGTATGAATAAGGTACTGTATATATTCTGTTCCACCAGCGTGAGTACTTGTATTGCGTTTTATTTAGTGATTGACGGTATCGCAGAGCGTTGCATTCGTAGTAAAAATCCGGTAATACAATCAAAACGTGGAATGTGGTGCAGTTGACTATGAGCGGTGGTGTTCTTTTACCATAGAGGAGACCCGCCTATCCGCTATACCATAAAAATAGAGGGGAATGCCTATATTCAACCCAAAACAGATGAATTTGCTCCAAATATTCCTCCGACTGTGTAAAAGAAGTAATTTTAAATATTTTGTTATATGAATTTCAGTAATTATTTTATTTCTAGACCTACTGGCATCACAAAGTGGCGTCAAATTTGGATAATTTACTCATATCTCAGTCACGTAACGAAAAACAAACGCGATGTGTGAACCCACATTGCGGTGTTAAAGCGAGCTCTTCGACGAAATTGTATCGCGCATCAGCCAGCGAAGCTATTCTTCTTACTAAGTATTCTTAATCCTATGCTAATTACATGGGACTGTAACGAAAAATATTACTAACGCGAGCGTAGAGTTTCAAAACTCCAACCTTATTAGGCGTGTTGGCGCAACGGCAATTATACACGAGCTAAATAAAAAGGTTATTACTTCATTGGTATTTCACTTGTACATTTAAGTAATACTGCAATATCAGGCATACTCAAAATAAGCGATCCTATGCACGTGTGATTTAACCCAGTTGGGTTTTTGTACGTCTGTATCATAAATAGTTTTATTGAAAACTTTTTATGATACAGACGTAATATATTATTATAGTGACTGTAAGAAAACCACATCAACCGTAATATTGAAAAAGTGAAGAGGTTTGTTACTGTGTGCAAAGAGAGTTCTCTCTCTGAGTTCTCCTATCATGGTGAAAATCTAAAAAAAATATAATATTAACCGGAAAGTTTTTTATGAAATTATATGAATATTTCATGAAAGTAAAATTGAATTCACTGGCTCTAGACTAGAGAGTACATCATGTCACAAATTGCATACATGTAGTTAATTGCGTTTTTATTGTATAGCAGGTACCGGAGCAGCTGCCCGGGTTTCCTATGTGGTAGAAGATCACAGCCAGCTGTGGACTACTGCTAATGTTTCGCGCTGGCATTCTGTGAGCCCCGAATATCATTCATCATCATCATCATCATCAGCCCATCTAAATCCACTGCTGGACATAGGCCTCCCCCAAAGACGCCCACCCGCT
>DWCF01000437.1:0-47067 GCA_018230265.1 Delias oraia
TGTATTCAGGAAGAATCAGTGAAGGCTCTCAATGAAAAATGAGATAGAAATGGTAATACTTAAGAAAAAATATGTTTAGAGCCGCGGGTTCGTTGCCAGCATTAAAGGAATATGTACGCTCTTTTCTTGAAGGTCCCCAAGTCGTATTTATTTAGAAATTAATTATATTAATAAATACTTTGCTATATGCATTCCTAATAAATACTTTGCTTAATAAAAGTTTTAAATCTAGACAGATCTTATACTTTACTTGAGATTTTGTTCTAAATGTATAAAAGTTACTATTCAACTGACACCAAGGCCTCACTGAACACAAACAATTTGGCTGAGTGAGTGAAGCTGGAGGCCCTTAAGAATGCTGCTTAAGCGGAGTAATAAACCGGCAATACAACCATTGCGTGGACTGTGGCGCGATAGTCCATGAACAACGGTGTTCCCTTATCATATAGATGACGCACCTGCTCCATTGTTTCATATAAAAAATACTAGCTATACAAACCGTAGTAGTTTCTCGATTAACACCTTTCCCATAAACCCGGTGCCTCCAGTGATGAAAATCGTCACATTTGCAAAGGTGTCTGCAATCCGATCTGGCAGGGAATCCACCTCGCTCGCCGATAGACCCTCGGACGACATTATTCTCTGCAAATATCATATTAAAATATAATATTGGAGGCCCGTGAAATTATACCGCTTAAACGTAAAAAGCCGACAAATCAACCGAAGCATGGATTATGCCTCGCTTGCCCATGGGCGATGTTCGCTTACTATAGAGTAAATCTATATACTCCTCTGTTTGCTTTACAATAAAATAAGAGAAAACATAGACCTCTTAACGAAATAACAGTAATGAATAGAGTTTATGTTAAGTTTCTTTAAGATCACATTTCAGAGAATTTGGTATGAATTTTTTGTTGACAAATAACTATGTACAGCTGTAACCGTAACCTGTAACCGTAATTTAGCTTAATTAAGCTAATCTTATAGCCTTACAGTTTTGTCTACTTAATAAATTACATGATTATATAATACGGTAGTATTATATCATTACATATGAAATTGGCGTTCTTGCCTTACGTATGGCTACTTTGATCTCAAAAATCTCTTTGGTTAGGAATTACAATTTAAAATTTAAACATCTGTTTATTTACGTATCTGTGTTTTCAAAACTGTAATTCAACTGGTTGAATTATATATTTCTCTATAACTGTTTTAGATTTTACTGCTGTCTCTATTTCGGACAAATAATGTGAATAATTAAATTCAATATCATATATTCATCACACGTTGCTCGTCAGACCTTGCCAGCTGATCCTATTAAAATTGAAACTGTGTAATAAAAACAAAACCGCCGGAGTGGTTGAGTGGAGCAAAAAGCATTGAATCCGTCTGAATAGATTTTTATGGTATAGCGGACAACGCGTGTGGGTCTCCTCGCAATTGGCTATTTGTCTATTGGCTCGCTCATGAGCACTAATTGTAGAAAAAGTAACCCTTGATATATTGTTAGGCACAAAAGTTTATGGAATGTTTAATTCTATATTTATTTTTAACTATAGTTATAATTAAAATATAATTGTTTCTTTGAAGTAATATTAGCTTTGGCCAACTGAGCCGGCCGTGGAAAGCTAGACCCACAACCTAACTCGCACCATACCATCTAAAACCCAAAAAATGAGCAGACATACTTACTTTTATAAACTTTAACTATATCACTGTAATAAAAGACGATACACACAGAAATCATAAATAAATAAATTTCGTCTGTTTCTAAATAATCAAAGTATATTTGCATTTCGTTTTGTAAATTTCGCTTGTCATTGTCTGTAATAACGAGATGATACCTAATGTTATGTCACAATGTGACCTTTAGTGAAAACTCATTGTAAATTACGCGTTTACAATCTGTTTTGACAAGTTTGCGTAATGATCGCGTAAGTAGGACAATGCAATTTCTACATATTGTCTATGGAATGACGTATAGAGCATAAAGTAGATATAAAGCATTATTTTTTTATGGTATAGCGGATAACGGAGCAAGTGGATCTTCTATATGGTAAGAGAGCACCGCCGCCCATAACCAACCGTGCTATAGTCCGCGCTTTTGGTTGTGCCGCCGCTTTAATGGCATAATAAGAGCATCCGATATCTTCCTTCACTCAGCAAAACACAGTATAAGTATTATTTCATGCTGAGTATCCTGTAAGCCCGTGGTATCACTTCAGTCGAACCGGCCCAATTAGTGCGTGAAGATACGCTTTAGCATGGTTCTTCCACGAGTGTGACACTGTTAATAAATGTTCCCTCCAAAAGACAAAAGAAAATTATAAATGGGATTCGAACCCGACAGATACCGGTCGCTTTGTAATACACATTTAACCATTTAGCTATGAGGCTCTTAAATAAAGCATTCATAGACATTTATCTATCTGTCTAAATTCTACATGGCTAAATTATTAATATATACTCAATAATTGTATAAGAACTTTTTAGAGTACTAATTTGAAAGTAATTTATATTTTTTTATGTTCTGAATAGGTTTTACTATATTACATTAATTATAAAAAAACATTTATATCATTGAATATTATATACAAAAACATCACATTTACACATTAACAAAATGTTATATTTTTACGAATGAAATTTACACGAATTTGTATGAATAAATTATAATATTTTACGTTATGTGTAATAAATACATTTTTGATTAGCGTTATACTATTAAATACTCTAAAAATAAAATATATAATTATTTTAATAAAATGAAATCATTGATAAATGACAATGGAGCAATTGGGTCTCTTATATGGTAAGAGAAAACCGCCGTCCATGATAAACCGCGCCACATTTTGCGCTTTGGTTATACTGACTTTGGTAACGCCGCTTAAGCGACATAATTTCAAGGGACATAATTCCTCACTCACGCGAAAGTACAAGTACCATTTCACGCTGTGTCTTCTGTGATAACTTCAGACGAGTTATATCATTTAGTCAGCATACCAAGTATGGCACGGGCTCGCAGAATACCAGAGTGAAAGAAGGGAGCATCTGAAGTAATAAGTAATAGGAACATATTTTAACACACATCTTAACGTATTTATAATTATTCTTACCAACAAGAAAACCCAATTGTCTAGCGTGCCGTTCGATTTATAATGATTTCAACACATTGCTCGAATTGCGGCATTTAGTGCCTAACGAAATATTGGCGTTGCAGAGAATGTCTTGTTCTATTAAATTGCCTTTATAATCTTTGTAGCGTAATATTTACTGTGAATGTAAATAATAACATATGTCTAATATTAATTATATACATACATTTAATAAACGATGGTGTAAAATACATGGACTTCACATGGACACAAAAATCCAAAAAAAATCATACAGATATAAGAACCGTCTTCTTCGCATCGTTTTTATTTCCGCCCTTTAATAGATGGTTGATATACCTATAATATTAAATAAAGTTTTTTCTTTATCCTGTTTCATGTGATTAATGGACGATCCATATTGAAATAAAATAATCCGTTGTCTATAGATTACGTTTTAGGTTTATTTAAAGTTTTTTTTTAAGAAAATCGCATAGAATAAAAATCGCATAATGTTAGGCCGTAAGTGCTTTGTCGGCCTTTTAGGGATAGCTGCGCTTTTTTTTGAAGATTCTCAAATCGTATTGGTTTTTAAATGAACAACCGCGCCACAGTACACGCATGGTTGTGTTGCCGGATTTTTACGTTCCTTAAGCGCCATATTTAAGGGCTTCCGATATCCTCACTCACTCTGCTAAATAAGTCACGCTGAGTATTCTGTGAGTTCATGATTTGTGTATTGTTCACATTCGTCACGTATATCGTGACAAGGTTACATTGACATTACATAAGAATGTACTTAGGTTTAGATATGACGTCTTCGGAGTTACGAAAAATAATTTGCAACTCAAAGAAATACGGATTTCATACTTGTCAATGTGATGCAAGCCTTCGCGGAGATAATCACATATTTAACCTAGCATGACAGAAACATTTTGATGACGATTCATCATCATCATTTCAGCCGTAAGATCCACCTCTGGACATAGGCCTCACCTTAGACCATGAATACCTATCGGAGGCGACCTGCATCCAGCGTCTTCCGGCGACCTTTATAAGATTGTCTGTCCACCTTGTAGGTGGACGTCCCACGCTGCGCTTGCCGATCCGTGGTCTCCACTCTAACACTTTTTAACTTGATGATGATTTTTTCTTTGTAATTCGGTAAACAACTTTGGTATTTGCCTCAATGTCGGTTGAAAATAGATGTGAACATCGAGGCCGAAGAAAAAGTTTCATCCATATAAACTCGATGTTTGTCGTTCCACAACTGACCGTTGTAAGACCATTTTAACACCACCACTCTGGGGAAACAGGTTCCTACAGACATATTTCCAAACTAACACAATTTGGAGACTCCAAAAAAGAGCGTACCTAACCCTTAAAAGCCGGCGAAGCATCCCTGGCTCCACAAAGGCTAAGGGCATCTATATGAGCCTCGTCTGCCACCATTTCCATAAAAAAGCATCTTAGACTATCATCATCATCATCGGCCTATTCAAGTCCACTGCTGGACATAGGCCGCCCCCAAAAGGGGGGGTTATTATGCCTTAATCACCACGCTAATTAATTAAACTATATTACTATGTAATTTCGAATAAAGTCAACACACCAGTTCTTACTCGTTGAAACACTCAGGGCATGGTGACGGTGGCCCATGGGCGACGTTGATTTCTTTCCCTATAGACACACCTGTACCGTTGCCCGCTATACATAAAAAGTTATTTATTCCGACTATAGATTGAACCCTGTACCTTTAGCTTCACGGCCATACAAGACCGCTTGTCTGTTTATAATGTATTTTATATACGTCAGCATGACTCTCCCAAGGACGAATCTTCGAGCTTTGAAAGTCACGATTGGCCCCGCCGGTGTCAAGCCTTTCCAAATACGGAATATTACAAATTAAATTATGTTATTCTAGCGGGTATCAAATTCAGTACCAATGGTATCTATTCATCGCGGTGTAAATAGCGAAACTTACAGAAGTAAATACAAAAATCATGTAAACAATACTTTAATCAATTAAACTTATAATGTAAATCATTACATAGAAGACAAAGATGCATAGAAAATTCAGTACAAGCATAGATTAGTTTCTTAACTAGCAATCTTAAATGAATCAACCATTGTAAATTTGGCGATAAAAAAAATGAAATCCTATGAGTTTCTTGTTGGTTCGTCTCGTAGAGGTATATATTCTGAACCAATGATAGATTTAAAATAATATTAGTAATTTTAATTTATTAGTAAATTGACTTGCAAAAGTGAACGGGTAACGTACAGGGAACAAAGATTCTCGAGTGACGACCGCGTACCGGGAATCACAGAGTAGAACGTACCACCACGCGATGGAGAGATTCTTTGGGGGAGGCGTATATCCAGCAGTCGACTATCATTATAATAGGCTGAATATGAGTTTAGTCTTTATCTAAACACAGCATACACGACAAACAAACATTCGTTATTCTCACAGCAAATCTATTCTGTTACTTTTATTTTTTCCCGAATCAAACCCATCGATCCGAACCTGAGAGCCTCGTAGCTAAGTGGTTTAAAAGGTCTACCATGAAGCGAGAGGTATCGCGTTCTAACTCCAGTCCGGAAAATTATAAATTATAGTTTAATTTATAATTTATTCGGTCATTGGAAAAACTTTACAATAGCCGGGCGAGTGTCTTAATACTGTCGCACCCGTGTGAGAGCCATGCTGAAGCATATGCTGACGCACAAATTGAGTAGGCTCGTCCGAAGTGATACGACGGGCTCAGAATAGTCAGAGTGAGACGGTACTTGTACTGTGTTTCGCAGAGTGAGTGAGGATATCGGAGGCGCTTAAAAGTGCCGCTTAAGCCGCGTAAAAAACCGGCAACACAGCCAATGCGCGGACTTTGGATGGCGGTGTTCTCACCTTTATATAGGTAACCAACCTGCTCCGTTGTTTGCTATACAATAAAAACAACACTCGACCAGACACAAGAGACATTTTAAGTTTTCAGTCAAATTAATATATTTCTCCGAAGAGTCTGTTGAATATTTAACTCATGGCTCACAACAATTATGTGACTTATGACGTACGAGCAGTTCCAAGAACATCAATTAGCAATACCTATTGTTTTTGATACATTTATGAAGCTAAGAGCAGGTCAAACTACATATGCACACAAAAACATAGCTTAAGAAATATTGAGATTTATGTCAAGCTATTTACGAAATAAATTACCAACTATTTAATGTAAATTACAAATTTACAAGAATTACAATAAACTTATCAATACATAAACAAAACAACCGTCAGAAATGGGAAATGGGACGTCAACCCGTGGGAGAGCCATGCTGACGCACTAATTGAGCCGGCTCGCCCGAACTAATACAACGGGCTTATCATCATCATTTTTATTTCAGCCGTAAGACGTCCACTGCTGGTCATAGTCCTCCCCCTTTACTACGGGCTTACACAACGTGAAATAGTAGTTTTACTTGAAACAGTGCTTCTACTGTTTCACTGAATGAATGAGGATATCGGTGACCCTTAAAAATGCCGCTTAAGTGGCATATAAAAACTGGCAACACAACCAACGCGCGGATTGTGGCGCGTTTGTCCATGGGTAACGGTGATACTTACCATATAGAAGACCTACCTGCTCCATTGTCCCCTTTACTAAAATAAACCCTAAGTTTGTAAATGCAGTGCGCATCGGTAACAATTCATCATGGCGGCCTTGACGGCTAAATTAACTGCAACGTTACTATTAAAAGAACGAAATCATTCGTGTTGGACCATAATTGTACAATCATTTTGCAAATTTAACGCAATGCAAAAAAGACTGCTACGATGATTTTTTGCTACATTTTGTACGGTTTTAACGGGACATAAACAATAAACTGATCAAATTCTTTGTTAGTTGTCTATTGGTATGTATTAAGACAGCCATTCTATGATCTTATCAAACTTTGGCAATAAATTAATTTATATATCAATACAAATGAAGGATTTAAACTACTTCAAAGTGCCTTAAAAACTAAATCTTTATACAAATATAAAAATCTTAGCCATTTTTCGTTGTAAATTTATATCTCAAGAATAAGCTCACCAATAAACCAAATGCTTAGACTTTGCTTGTACCACTTAGTAGATGATTTAGGTTAAGAATACTTCTATTTGGTAAGAGAACGCCGTCTATGGTTTACCGCGACGCAATCTGTGTTTGTAATGACGGATTTTTTAACGCCATTTAAGCTGCTTAATTTCAAGAGCCTCCGATATCTTCACTCACTAAGCGAAACACGATACAAATACCATTTTTCGCTAAATATACTATTATTCCGTAGTATCATTTCGGTCTTGCTGGTATAATTAGTGCGACATCATTGCATCACGGGTTAGCCACGCTAAGTTAAAGTACTGAATACATATTTGTGGTTAAATACGTTAAAGGTATACATTATAGCTAAAGATTACGTCCCTCCACTTACGTCCTCCTTGACATATATGAATATTTGCCTTTACCAAGTTTTTTCGTTACAATACAGTTTCGCTTTTTTGTAATTCTTATATGAGTAACAGAACCAAACAGAAATAATAAATAAAAAGGTTTTCTTTATTTTAAATTTAACGAAATATTTATCCTATTAAATGTAAAGATAATTTTACTTAAGAAGTTTTAATTACTTTAAACTTAATATATTACAAATCAAAACTTTAAACTTTTATTTTATTTTATAGCGGACAAAGGGGCAGGTGAGTCTCCTAAATGGTAAGAGAACACCGCCACCCATGAACAAACGCAACACAGTCCGCGCGTTGGTTGTGTTGCTGGCTTTTTATGCTGCTTAAGCGACACTTTTTAAGGGCCTCCGATATCCTCACTCACTCTGCGAAACAGTAAAAGTACCGTTTCACGCTGAGTATTCTGTGAACCCGTGGTATCACTTCGGACGAGCCGGCCCAATTAGTGCGTCATCATTGAGTATGTGGCGTAAAAAGCCAGCTACACAACCAATGCACGAACTGTGGCGCGGTTTTTCATGGGCGGTGGTGCAGATTCACCTGCTCCGTTCTCCGCAAAAAAAACAAAGTATAGTAAAAAATGTCTACTTATACGATTCCTTAGAGATGGTCTTTAGATTGAGTCACAAAATATAAGCTCAAAGTTAGTTTCACTTTGCTTAAATAAATAGTTAACTTTCAAACAAACTCAACAACTCACAGTTAAACATGCAGTTGTATTAACAAAGCGAGTACCACGTTCGACTATCAGATAAGAGAAATTGGTTTTTATTTTTATTATTAAACAATCTAAAGAAAAAAACTAATATTTCCTTTAGACGTGTTTTTCTCGATTTAAGATTATGTATACAATCACCACAATGCTACTAAACCTTTTTTTATGAAAACTGTGTAAAAGGAAGCTGATCTAGGATAAGCGCTTCTCCGCCCATAGACACTCTTAACCCGTGCAGGTCCATGGGTGCGTTACATCACATTTACAGAATGAAGTAAACGAAAAATAAAGTTAATTGTTAACTTATTACTGTTGCAAATTTTTATGTTGTTTTAATTTTTATATTTTGTTTTAATTTATCTCATAAAATATTATAATTTGTATGTTTATTTAATCCCATATATACAAGTATTAGCTATAATTTAAAAACATTTTAAAAAAGAAATATCTTCTTTTTAATGATGAATCTATGGCGTATCTTCTATAGATACATATAATATAGTATCAAAAAACTTCAAAAATTGTGCTTGATTATTATAGATTTAATTATTCAGTGCAATGTATTAATATTTAGATAAAAATGACAATATTTTGTTTTTATTACAAAAATTATCATTGTTCTATATTAAAAGGTAAAAATATTATTTTTGATGAATATATTAATTTCATCTAATACTGACGATATTCTGTAGTAATGATAAAAGAAAATTAAAAGCTACTTACAGTAATGTAATTCTGTCAACACTGACTCAGCACGTTTAAATAGATCGACGGAAAATTGTAAACTGAGTTAGCTGTGCGAATTGCAATGTTATTTTGCAATGTTTGTAAGTACTATGTTACTCGCTGACTTTACTGAGCGACCGGTGGCTTACCATAGAGGAATATTGTATGAATCGCCTATATATAACCTTCTTTAAATATGTTGCTAAGGACAAAACTTAAGAATGGATTGTCTCTATTTAATATTTCAAATACCTGTTTTTTGTTATTATACGATAATTTTTTTTCACTATAATATATAGCGAAAAATATGGTAACGAAGCACGCGGTTCTCCTCTATGGTAAGAGTTCACCGCTGCCCATGGACAACCGTGCCATAAACCGCGCGTTTGATTGTGTTTTCGACTTTTTAAGCCGCTTTAACGTTATTACTTCAAGGGCCTCCAATATCATTACGCACTCATTGAAGCAGTACTTTCACGCTGGTAAATTGGAATTATTGAATTATTGTAGTAGTAGAGTAAAATGACTTATTGACTATTATGTAAATTTTTTTATGTAATTATTTATGTAATTTTTTGGCATAAATCTAATATGTAGCTAGTTATAAGAGGTTTACTATTAGGAAATAGTATTCCATATTTTTGTCCACAGTCTATATAAATTGAGTTTAAAAATAAATAAATGAGGAAATGTCTAAGGGACATAAAACATCAAATATCATATTCTAAAGATATTTAACCTTAAAAAATTACGTTTAGTAAAGAAAACCAACTCAAATTCTTCAAAAAAATATGTAACCTATAACAGAAGGTAACTTCTTCACAAATCTGGAACTTGTACTTTCTTTCATAGAATATTTTTATTAGTTTTAGGAGATTCCGGATCAGAATTTGTCGTCTTCAGCGTCAAATATCTTTTATTATATTTTTCGCTTAACTTAACTGCATTATTTTTTTATTATATAGCAGAAAACGGAGAAGGTGGGTCTTCTATATGGTAAGAAAACACCGCTGGCCATGAACAATCGCGCTACAGTCCGCGCATGGTTGTGTTGCCGGCTTTTAACGCCAGTTAAACGGCACTTTTAAAGGTCTCCGATATTTTCACTCGCTCTGCAAAACACAGTACAAATACCGTTTCACTCTGAGTATTCTGTAAATCCAGGGTTTCACTTCTGACGAGCCGTCCCAATTAGTGCGTCCGCATTTGCTTCAGCATGGCTCTCCCATGGGTGAACTCGCTACTTTTTTCTCCAAGTTGAGAATTCTTGCATACAAAATAACTCGTCGCCTTTGCATCTGACGTCTATAATGAGCAGCTACATCTTCTCTGTTCTGCTGCAAAACTAGTGCTCACTTGCTGGAGGTGTATCATCAAGCATTCTTTGTAAAGTTTTGCGTGCTGTAGCTGTAACTTTATTTACTTTACAAGATTAACAGACGATCTTATAAAGGTCGCCGATAGACGCTGGATGCAAATGGCCTCCGACGGGTATGCGTAGAGGTCCAAGGAGGAGGCCTATGTGGACGTCTTACGGCTGAAATGATGATAATGATACTTTTCTATTTTTTTTCAATTGATCAATCAAGTTTTTGATTTTGTTTACGTTCTCTAGCATTCATAGAACCGACAGATTGTACCTGACTCTTCTCAATTTTGTTGTTTTAACTTTTCCTTTTCCTGCAGTTTTTCCAAAGATTCCGTATTATTTTTCATTTTTCTCGCATTTTTCCATCATAATCTTGCTTTTATAATTTCTTTTCTACATCAGTCAACTTCTTTTGTCGTAATATTTTTATTTCATATAAAATATCTGTTAAGAATTAAATCCAGTAAAACACAAATTGTGAGAAATACATGTGAAGTCTAAAATAATACTGTATAAATCATTATCTTACCCTTAAAACGTATAAACATTACAAAACAAACACTTACATACACATACACATACACATATATACATTACATACACTGTTACATATTATGTGCAATGTGAGGGAATGACTGCCATAAATGTAACTCTAACTATTTTTTGCACAAACTCATCTATTGTTGAGAAGAAATCGACATTTTTAAACGTTTGGTAGTGTTCAATAAGATCAGAAATTGATAATCCGTAATACAGTAACGGAATGATGGTTACGAAATCGTCGTAGTGCAATTAAAATCCACATAAACAATAATACTTTTGTTATAATATGTTCACAATATTTAATTTAAAACAATTTTGTTTAATTTAAGATGAACAGACCTTTTAGTACATCATTTTGGAGCAAGGAACAAGGTTAAAGTAGAAACCACGGACCGGCAAGCGTCGCAGCACCGCAGAAAGGGACGTCCATCACAAGATGGACAGACGACCTAATAAAGGTCACCGGAAGACACTGGATGCAGGCCGCCTCCGACAAGTATACATAGAGATCCATAGGTGAGGCCTATGTCCGGCAGTGGACGTCTTAAGGCTGAAATAATGATGATGACGATGAAGGGAAAAGTTGAGGGAATGTTTTTCGCAGTAACTAACTACTCGTATATTTTTATTCATTAGTAGTATCACGTTCATTGTTATGAACAGTAGTATAGGAAAGCATAAATTGAAATTAAAAAGTTACATACAGAATTAATTCATCTGACTCAGTATCAATGACTCAGGAATATAATTGCGAAATTTCTTGAGATATACCCATATACCATGTCGTTTAAGGTTTAGCTTATTTTATTAAAGTTTTTATTATATACTCTGGTTATATATCTATTTTGATCTTATTCAATAAAACTAATTTTATTACTCCTGACAGAATTTGATAGCAATCTTACTTATGTATCAACTGATATTAACATTTAAAAACAATTATAGTCGTATATCTGATATAATATCACTTTATCCATTTAGTTTTAGTTTTTAAGTTTATCGAGAGCATTGTAGCTTAATGGTTAAAAAGTGTACCATGAAGCGAGCGGTATCGGGTTCGAAACTCTGTCCGGACAATTATAAATTAATCGTTACCTGGAAGCGTTTAGCAGTAGCAGAGTGAGTTTCTTAATATTGACGCACCCATGCAAGCTGCCCTCTGCGCCTGGACACCCCTAGCCCTTACAGAGCCGCGGGTGCGTTGCCGCCCTTACCGGAATTTGTACACTTTCGAAGTTCCCCAAGTCGAAAGGTTTGGAAATACTTCTGCTGGCCGCTGTTTCCACAGAGTGGTGGTGGATTAAAAAACACTCAGTTGTGGAACGACAAACATAGACGTGATAACGATGAAACTTTGTATTCTGTTTCAATGTTCGATAGTGAAATTCAGCAGCAGGTATCAATCCAAACAGCTTGTCCGAACATTCCCCGTGATAAATACGATAGAAGATGATCAAGACGCTGCCTGAATGATCAAGTCCACGACAGCGTAGCTAACAAGACACTGATATTTCTATAACAAAACGTTTGCCGGTTCAGCTAATGCAAAATATATTAACTGTATTTGGATTTATTAAATAATGTAATTAAAATAAACTTAAAACATATATTTTTTTTATTTTATTGCGGACAGCAAGGTATATATCGCTTTATGCTATAATATAATATTAGTTTATAGACAGACAGCGACACAAACCGCACTTTGGCTTTGTTGCCGACTTTTTACGACTAGGCGGTATAATATACGGTAAATTTACTGTGCTTTCGGTAACCTTACTCACGCAACGAACAGTAGGTACAAGTACTATTTCACATTGGTATTCTGTGGACCCGGGACTTCGCAAGAGCCAGTATAATTAGTTCGTCACTGTAACTTTATTATGAGTGAGACGGTATAAAAAGCAACACTTTTTGTCAAGCCCTTCTAACACCAAATAGTTTTTTTTATATAGTATAGCGGACAACGGAGCAGTTGGGTCTCCTATATGGTAAGAGATCACCGTCGCCCAACGACGACCACGCCACAGTTCGCGCATTGAATTACAAATTAAATTAAATTCAACTCCTACCGCGGATTGAACCCGTTACAAATGCTAGGCCATGAGTCTCTCACCAAATAACCCAACAGAAAGCCTCAACTATTATTACCGTGTTACTAGTATTAAATAAAAAAACTAACAATAGACATTATATTTATCATTTATTAAATACAATTTCCACACTATATATAAAATAAATGTGCATTTTCTAATACATTTCTATTTATCTTATTATTACTTAGTTATCTTATATTTATTTTTATTACATTTTATATTTTTCATGAATAAGTCTACGGACGAACCTGGATATTTTTTATGACAATGAAGGCAAAGAAGTAGGATGCTCGTCTAGGATAAGCAGTTCTCCTTTACGCGCATAGACACTCCCGGAACATGCTGGGCCGCGAGTGCGTTGCCAGCCTTATTTTCAAAGTCTCCACGTTATATTGATTTGGAAATGCCTCTGGACGCATCTGATTCCACTGGGTGATGGTACGCGGTAGAAAAATACCTAAAAGTATGACTTCAGTTATAGAATGACGATGTTTGTCACGAATGAGATTCAACTTTGTGTTCTGCCTCGATGTTCGATGATGAAATTAAGCTGTAGGTATTAATCAAAACAGCTCTTCATGAGATTTCCCGTGATAAATACGATAGATGTTGAGCCAACCAACATCTCTGCGCAGCGCCATAGAGTCAAGCTGGTCTGTAAGGATCTGGCAATCAACGATTCGAGCCGCTCTATGCAGAATGCTGATATTTAGCAGTTCCCGCGTAGACGTGGAATCAATACTCCATTTTCCCTTTGCCTGAAACCTGTAGGCATCAAAGCACTCCTATTATCAATAAGAAACTTACTAATATTATGATTAGTTGATGTAATAAAAACAAAAAATTTTAAAACTTTGAATTATCAATTTATTTTGAATAAAAGCATGTAATATATAGTTTTTATCCTAGTCATCTTTCTCATACAAACTTGTATACCTACTAATTTGAGCTTTACAGAAACTAGATTAAAGTAATTTTTAAGCACATGATACTTCGTAAATATCTATCTAATGATAAAGCCGCAGTTTTTCATTTCCAGATATTTAATTAAATCTAGTATCGAGTTTCTAAACCAATATTATGTAATTACGAGTAATGTTTGGTTTACGAGAGAAGAGTTATTGCGGTATGTTACGAAATGACTGGTATATTGTTTCATGTCAAGAAGTCTATGAATATACTTTAAAATATTGGTACATGATATAACGGAAATCACGAGACTTAGTGGTTCTTATTACCTAAGAATCTATTGAAAACAGAATGAAGACAATATGTCGTCAGCTTCATAAAACCTGCGTCATTACCTTGTAAAGAAAGAAATCTTACCATAATTTGGAATTATAAAACTAAAATGAACTATAATTGAATAATATATTATTACCTAATAATAGATCGACCTACTTATGATTCATAATAAAAAAAGTTTTATTATATCATAATATTCTAAATTAGTCCATCGTACTTTCTAGTTTCTATTGAATTAGCAATAGACAAATTTTTTAACAGACTATACTACTCTCTCTTTGTTTGTGCTCTTTTAATCGTCTGTACAACAGAATAGCGTATATTGTTCTGAACATTATTCTGTGGGTTTTTATTTTTAGGTTATATTGTGACATATCTTGTGGACTACTCGGGTATATTATATTTAGTTTTTTTAGTTAAAATTTCCATGACTACAATTAAACCATAATATGTTAATAATACGGGGCCCAAATTATATTTTATAAAGTGCTAAAAAGTCTACATTGAAACTATTTTGTGAATTAAGAAATTTAACTGTGACCTTTCCAAATTTGTTAATTATAATCTTAATACCTTAAATTAACGTATGGCGTGTCAAATTTCGTTGTATAAAAAAAATTGTGCAGTTAAAAAATTATCCTAATTCTTTGTGTATTCATCAATTTGTCTACCCCGCTGTGCTCGTGAAACGTTACATTTTGCGACACGTTGCAAAAGATAGAATAACTTAAAATAATACTTCAATAACCTTTAGAATTATCAAGGACTTTTAAAGTAAATCGTTGTATATTTACTAAAATATTTTGATTTGTTCATAAGGGATCATATTGAAGTATTAAAATTAAAAGGTAATCTAGCAGTTCATATTTTTACCTTATGGTAATAATTAACGTATATTTGCTTTATCTTAGCCATTATAACAAATAATTCAATATGTGATAGTCAAGATATCAAGATTGATTAATATATAAAAATAAACTTCTAGAAAAGTGCAATAGAAACAAGTGACAAAATTAAAGACTGATAATAGTTTTAAGCAGTTAGGAGTGATAAATATTCCCATCACAAAAGCTACCACTGAATTATTATTTAGTATTGTAAAAGTAAAAAATTCAAAGCCTGGAACACCTGTATAAGAGAATTATATGTCCATCTCTGTTCACCACATTCAGTTAGAAGCATAGTCAGGCATATTCAGTGAAACTTTCTTAAGATATAATGAAGGATATTAATCTCAATAACACTTCAGGTAACTTAATATTCATCTGACATCTTCATAGAACTTTTAGAGCTGTATATTATAATTATAATATATGTTCATTAGCTTTTTTAGTTAATTTATTACAAATAAAATATATATTACTAGAAATTTATTTTGAATTTAGGCATTTTCCTTGTTTATGTAATAGTTTTACCATGAAACTACTTTTTAATGATATATTTTTAAGTATTGATTTTGGTAATGTTTTGTATTATGAGTACAGTTCTATCCCTATTTAAGTTTTTCTATCTCCAGAAAGTCATCCCATTTTATAATACTTGTGCCACACACTAATCTTGTCAGGTATATTGTACATCAAATATATTTTATTCTGTCACATCTAGATCCTGGCACTACAAATGGTAATGTAGACAACGTAATGGAGACAGAAACTGTAATTAGAACTAATGAAAGTAATGAAACAATTGCAAATAGAGTAGAAAGTGAAAATATGGAGGTTACAGAGGTGATTGCCTCTGGGCCATCTAGTGATATTCTTAATGGCAATGAAGAGACTGATGATGTTAATATGGTTGACTCTGATGCTACCCAACCAGGTGCTCCAATGCCAGAGCAGAAGCAGGACAGACTAGTGAGTCTTAAACATAACTATAGTGATGGTATGTTGACATTTTTATTAAAATGATTGATTTGATTGATGATTTAGCTTGGTAATTTGAAAATAAATAAGAAATTATTGAGTTATGATATCAAGTCATAACCTATTTCTGATTTCACTTATTTTATCAGATATCATACCGTGATATTACAGAATAGAGCACACTTTTACAGTTCTTAAACTGTTTTATACAAAGTTTCTGAAAATAAGTGAGAGGCTTTATTATTATGTAATTATTACATTTGCAGACTCCAGCCTTGGATCTGGAATAATACATCTAATTCTTTAATGGTCCCGAGTAATAAAACCTAGATTACAATACTTTATCTAAAATTTTTAATTAAGAAATTTGGATCTTGCTTTTAATAAATTTTGAGTTTTTCACAAATCCGAAGACAATGTATAGTAAAAATCATTCAATTATTATTATGATTTTGTTTTAGAACAATGGTCTCCGTTAAATCCATCTGGCAAGAAAGTTTATGATATTAGACTGCTCAAGGAAATACAAACTGATCCATTGTCAAAGGTTAAGCCCAAATTCCCCCTGCTTGAAACATGTAATCTTCTCCGGGTGAGTGTGGACATATTATAATGAAATATTAAAATATTGATTTTTTTATCTTAAAGAGCAAGTTAAATTATTTCAACTATATTACAGACCGAGCATTTGCAGGAAACAATGATGTCGTTAAGTATAAACCGTTCAGCTAATGACGCCCTCTTTCCCACTTTCCTCAAGTCTATGGGAACAGGAAGTATGAGAAGTCCTATCATTCGCGATAATAGGAGAGACAACAGAAGTTCCGGACCTTCAATAGGTAAGAATTATTATGACTGAGAATTTTTACAAAGGTCGGATGTAATTTTTAATATATCTTCATATGTCACCTTAATATGTATGTCATGGTCTGTTGTTAAGGTGATTTTAGTGCTTCTAGGATTGGAATAATGTTAGTAGCTTGTTCTCTCTCTACATTAAACAGACACATAAGTATATACATATGCAAACAGACACACCAACACACAATTACATTCACGTTAATTCACAAACACATTTTAGTACAATTTACTTTTAATGAACCCATGAATCTGCAGATGGGAGGAGGGAGATGTTGTCATACAGGTTTCAAGCCTAAGATTCCAGCTCTCTGAAAAGTCAAAAATCGACATGTTTTTGAGAATTTTTTAGTATTTTAGGTAGTCATATTTTTGAAATTGATTTGTTTTAATTTTAGTATGATTTGTACCTTTTTGAGATTAACATAAATGAGTGATTTAGGCACAAGTGCATTACATCCTATAGGCACTACTTTAAATAATAATAAATAAATATTTTTTGAAAATTCACGAAATTGATCATGCTTTTTTACAGTATATCATTACAAGCAATAGGAACATGTCTAGAAATTATTCAATGGGATTTTGAGCTACATACTAATATACATACAAATATTGTTTATAATTTATTACCGTAAGATTACATAATCAGTTGATAGGTCGTGATTTCATTTACGATTTATTTACAACAGTTGTTGACGTCAAAAAAAAAAAATTTTGTTTATATTAATATCACCTAAGATAAGCGGTCCTACGCCCATGGACACCCCTAGCTCTTGGATGGGTTTCTGGCTTTAAGGGATGGGATATCAACAAGGACGTCATATTATTTTCTGCTATTGAAATATGCTACATCTGTTTTATTGAGTTATGAAAACAGTAATTTGTGACGGCAAGATTAATTTATATGCTTAGATTTCTTGATTTTTTATATTGCTTTAATAGATTAGGTGTCAGACCATGTCTTCAAACATTTATAATTACACGTATACTGTCAAATCTATATATATAAAATTCTATATATATATATATATATATATAAATGAATGCAACTTTTCGTTGTAAATTTATAAATCAAGAACAGGCTCGCTGATTCAAACCAAACGTTTAGGCTTTGTTTGTTTGATAGATAGTTTACGTGAAGTTTACACAAAATCGGTCTAGCTGTTCTTGATTTACGACATTTTTTGTAAGAAATGATTTCAATATATGGATAATTTTGATAATGGGGATTTTGCTGTCGAATTGAAACTATAGGTAGCGAAGCACGTACCGAGTCTCTAGTTTATTTATATACCGTATATTAGAGACCTTATATATGCGTATAAATGCATTAGTTAATGTTTGAGCCGGTGATAATGTATAATTATGTCACTACAGGCAGAGGTAGTATGAAACTGAACTCGCCTTCAAGAAATAGCACCGGAAGGAATATTTGCATTTCCCTTCGCGAGGAAGTTAAATTGAACGAGAGCAAGAACGCATGGAAGCCGGCCAGGTTACAGAAAGGAAATTTGAGCGAGGAAGAGTTGAAGACACAGGTAGCTGATGTTTTAGAGGCGTTCGTTGATCACGTGATCTTTTATTTAGGCCTTTTTCATCCTATACCGTTTGACGTCACGCCACGTCACGTCTTCCAATAGGACATCACGGGTATTTTCAGTAGCTTTTTTATGGTATAGCGTAGGGACAACGGATGTACCTACGCTATACCATGGTGGTACGAAGTGGGTCTCCTATATGGTAAGAGAACATCGCCGTCCATGCCACAATCAGCTCATTGGTTGTTTTTCTTTTCTTACGTTTAAGCGGAAGGGCCTCCGTTATCCTCAATCACTCAGCGAAACACAGTAGAAGTACCGCTTCAGTTACAACTACCATTTCACGTTGAGTATTCTGCGTGGTATAGCTTCGAACGAACCGGCACAATTATTGCGTTAGCATATGCTTAAACATGGCTCTCTCACTAGTAAAACACCTATAAAGAATCCTAAAAAATTTCAAATTATCTTTAATTACAGGTATTAAGTATATTCTATTCTAAAATTGACGAAAAAAATACACGTGCTATCTTACTACACCTTCCCCCTTGTGATATTTAATGGTTTTTGTCAAACCCAACCCCGTCAAGCCTCACGCGATTAATGGGCGGCCTGTCCGTTTGTCTTGAATTACATTAAAAAACTGGTTGTATTTTTAAATAACAATTATAATCGAATATCTCTTAACGCCTTATACAGGAGCTGTACAAGAATTTCCGCGGTATTCTAAACAAATTGACACCGGAAAAGTTTGACACGCTGGTAGGGAAAGTGAAGTTGCTTGAAATCGACACGCAGGAGCGTCTCGGTGGCGTGATCGATCTAATCTTCGAGAAGGCGATTGAGGAGCCCAAGTTCTCGGAGGCCTACGCCGCCATGTGCAATAGGCTATCCACTCTGGAGGTAATGCAGATAAGTCTAAAACTATGAAAAAAAACAGTAAAAGTCTCATGAATAATAGATTTAGGAAGTTATTTATATACCATGGGATATTCCACTCAAACGGTATCACTAACGGAAACGCATTTAAAGAAAATAACAAGACGTAGTGAAATTCGCATGAGAAGCAGTAGCTAAATGGTGTTCTAAGGTTCCGCAAAATTTTTGTGTGCGTAATACATCTAGGAAAAGCTAAACTTTTAAAGGGTCAACACAAAAAAATCTTATGTAATTGTTAACTAATATGTACATATTTATTAAGTACCAAAAGAATAAAAAAAAAACCTACGATAAATAGACCCAAAAACCTAAAAAAAAGATATAATGTGTATCCGAGTATTTTTTTTACTCTTACTGATTTCTTAACATAAGTTTATAAGACCTTACTTTCCAAGAGTCACCTATATATACTTCACGGAACACATTTCTAAGGTACCCCGGTGTTTGAGGCTTTACATTCAGAACATAGTAAAAGGTCCGAAAAGTAGATTCTAAATGTTCTACTTAAAAGGTAATACCGCAAAAGGGATTAAACATATTGAAAAAATAGTAAAATTAGGTTCAGGTTTGAGTGTGTGTTGGGAGGCGATCAAAACCCCGCGCTTTTTTTTGAAAAGACTAAACGGTGTTGGCATATGGCCTTTACAGCTTCTCGAGCCGTCGCGGGAACGTTGGCGACCTGAGCGGCCATCGGAGGCTCACCGGGGTGGGCTTTGCGACATACAGTGTAAACTCCATGTAACGTCCCTCGATTGAACGACAAACTCCCTAAAGCGTCGAAATCAATTGGCTTTAGTGGGTTTAGCTTGTCTTCCATCCACCTTTTCTTCTCTCCGTTTAACGACAACTCTTTATAACGCTGTAAAATGCACAGCCCCTTCAGTGTCGTTATATAGAGTTTACACTGTATATCGGTCCTCCATTTCCAGCGGAGGTGCGTCCGGTGCGTCGGGCGCCATTTTCTGATCGGGAATCCCGCGCTTTTGTTGTTGAATATAAGTAATTGAAAAGTTCTTGCTCTTCTATCGATCCGAATTTGTTATTGCGACAAATGTATGAATTGGATCGAATATTTTGTTATTTATTGTAAAACTACCGCTTGCTAAAAAGCACCGCCCTCACTTTGCTATGATTGTATGCGTGCATATAGTATATATATATGATTTGGGGACCTTCAAAAACAGAGCGTTCATATCCCTAAAAAACCACGGTGTCCATGGGCGGGAGAGTGATTATCCTCTCGTTCGCATCCGTTTTCAATAAAAAAAATGTTTAAACATTATGTCATAATTTCCACGTGAAAATGGCAACATTGTATTGATTATTAACGCTCAATGTGCCAGGTGCCATTGAAGAATACGCCTGACCAATGCGTCAATTTTCGTACGATGATTCTGACCAGATGTCAAAATCAATTCGTCAAAGAGAAGACTGATGAGATCGTTGTGAAATTGGAGAAAGAAGTTGCCGAGTCTGATGATGCTGTAAGTAAATTATTTCTATATATACATAGAGATTTTCTTTACATATATTTTTTTCTCCAAGAGCAGAAGATCGCTTTTCCTATGTGAGCCTCCTGCTCTTTTGCCTTCGTTTTCATAAAATACCTCCGGCATTGCAGAGCCGCGAATGCGTTGCCGGAACTTTTACTACCCTTAACATTTAGGGGGATAGAATGCAAGAGCAAGGCGAGACTTAGCCAGTCTTGATCTTGCAGAAAGAATCTTGCAAATATTGCATTTAGAATATTTCTATTTATTAAAGTTTACTTTAGATCTTAGAAAAACCTATCACAATAGGAACATTTTGTGCAAGACCAATCAGATTAATGATCTAAAGATTTAATAACAAATTCTAAGTCACTGTTAAAAAAAAAATTGCTGCAAGAGTCTTGTAGGCTTAGTCTTGTCTTCGCTAATATTAGACGGTCTTGGTCTTGCATTCACGCAAGACTGAAGTTGGGCAACACTAATCAGATTAGGTATTTCTGTTAGTTGTTACATATTAGCCATTATGTATGGTCCAGAGTCTCCTATATGGTAAGAGAACACCGCCGCCCATAAACAACCGCGCCTCTGTCCGCGTATTGGTTGTGTTGCTGGACTTTTACGCCGCTAAAGCGGCACTTTTAAGGGCCTCTGATATCCTCACTCACTCAGCGAAACAGAACAAATATCGTTTTACGCTGAGTATTCTGTGAGCCCGTGGTATCACTTGGGACGAACCGGCCCAATTTGTGCGTCAGCATGGCTCTCCCAAGAGTGCGACAGTATTAAGACACTCGCCCGGCAACTCTCAAGCCCTTCCAGAGGCCGAATAAATTGTAATTGTCCGAACCGGGATTCGAACCCGATACCTCTGGCTTCATGGTAGACCTATTAAACCATTTCGCCACGAGGCTCTCAAAACATGTACACAACGTGGACCCTCATACATGTACTCTGACCTTCGGAGGTCCGTGGACCACAGATTTGAAAACACGGTATTAGATAATAAATAATTATATATATTAATTTAATTGCCAGGCCAAGAAGAAGGAACTGCATCTGCAGCTCGAGGAAGCACAGAGGCGCGTGCGAATGCGTTCGGTGGGCAACGTCAGATTTATCGGTACGTCGCACAAATAAATATTTACACATGATTTATGATAATTTTGTTATTTATATAAAATTATCATAGATACAGAATACTCAGCGTGAAACGGTATTTGTAGTGTGTTTCGCAGAGTGAGTGGAGATATCGGCGGCCGATAAAAGTGGCGTAAAAAGCCGGCAACACAACCAATGCGCGGAATGTGGCGCGGTTGTTCATGGACAGCGGAGTTCTCTTATTATAGAGCAGAAACACTTGCTCCGTTGTCCGCTATACTATAAAAAAATCTATGTTCTCTCCAGATTATGTGGTAATCTATAACGTAATATTAAATTTTAATGTTATTTTCGCCGATTTTAAAGTGCTTTCAATAATATATAAAGATATTTTTTAACTTACTTTTCATAAATTTGATAAATTAAAGAAATTGAATCATAAAATTGATCTAATATTATCTTTAAATACAGATATAGCGCATAATCTCATTGTATTCTGAATTTAGATCTGATAAAATTGCGTAGACAGAAAGATTGCGCGTTGTTCTTGATTGGCATATAGTAATAAGATATAATAATATATAAGCTTTAGCTAGCAAGAATTCTAGCTGTTTTACTAGACCTCTCCCCTCTTGTGATATTAAGTGGTTTTTTTCAAAGCTTTCCCACCCTTAGAAGCCTCACGCGATTATTGTATGTTACAGGTGAATTGTACAAGTTGAAGGTGTTAATATCGAGAATTATGGTGTTCTGTATGAACTTCCTGATTGAGAAGCCCCAAGAGGAAAAGCTGGAGTGTCTCTGCAAGCTGCTCACGACGATCGGTGAACAGCTGGAAGCCGAGGCGAAGGAGCAGCTGGACGTTATTATTGGCAAAATGCAAGCCATTGTTAAAGATCGCAAGAATAAAATCAGCAGCCGCGTTCGTTTCATGATTCAGGTATTTTTCTTATTGATTTCTTCATCATCATCGTCAGCCTATGAGATCCACTGCTGGACATAGGCCTCCCCCAAAGACCTATTACGATCTTGAGCGATCTGGGTCCAGCGGTTTCCCGCGACCTTCGTGAGATCGTCTTTCCATCGCGAGGCGGGACGTCCCGCTCTGCGTTTTCCAGTACGCGGTCGCCACTCGAGAATCTTTCTTCTCGATCGCCAGGTGCAAGGTCGTTTGGTGGTCGCAGTCATCTGATCGGATCCGCTATTTGATTGATGACGACATTCAGTTGAATGACTAGGCCCAACGTTGACTGGACAAGCGTCACGCAGCGTCCAACTAGTTGGCGGTTTGTGGTATAACCCTTTGAACAGAGCGGACGTAAAATCAGCCAAGTGATTGTAATTTCGTTCATTTTTTTCCCACTGCGACGTTAGTACTCACCAAAACAAATATGGCGTCAAAGAGCTCGCACACCTGATAGCGCTGTGTTGATATTTTATTGATTAATTTTATTAAGTTACCTTTTCGTAATAAAATAGTGTGACAGCATTGATTTAACTATTTCTAACCTAACCAAAATATATTTCGGTGAGTATTCTGTGAGCCCCTGGTATCATTTCTGACGAGCTGGCCCAATTAGTGTATTAGCATATGTTTTAATACGGCTCTCCCACGGGCTCGACAGTATTAAGACCTTCGCCCGGCCACTGTCAATGCCATACAGAGTGCGAATAAATTAATTTGTAATTGTCCGTACCGGGATTCGATCCCGATACCTCTCGCTTCGTTGTAGACTTATTAAACCACTTAGCTACGAAGCATTAAAAATTGATTTTAGTAATGTTTTATCTTTTGTTGGCAGGATGTAATCGAGTTGCGTAAACGCAAATGGGTTGCCAAGAACGTGGTAGACATGCAACCGAAAATGATGGATCAGATACAGAAGGAGGCGGAACAGAAACAGAGGCACATTGAGGTTGGAAATACATAAATAAATGAAAAAGCAAATATTATGAATGCATCATTCATCGTTAAGACAGCGTTCGTGAGAGACATTGTTGCGCCGATTTTCTTCGAATCACTTAAAAAATCCGATAAGCAAGAAAAAATCTTATGATTTTTCGATTTATTTATTGCTCACAGGTAACGCAGCTGTTGGTGAGAGAATTTTCAAAATCGGTTCAGCAATTACCTGCTACGTAAACACACTTTACCATATAATATTAGTATAGAGATATATTTTTCGTGGGGGAGCCATGCTGAGGCATATGCTGACGCATTAATTGGGCCGGCTCGTCCGATGCGATACAGGATCACAGAACACTCAGCGTGAAACGGTATTTGTACTGTGTTTCATAGTGAGTGAGGATATCGCAGCCAGTAAAAGTGCCGCTTAAGCTGTGTTAAAAACCGGCAACAAAACCAATGCGCGGAATGTGGCGCGGTTGTTCATGGGCGGCGGTGTTCTCATGCCATAAAGGATCCACCTGCTCCGTTGTCCGCAATAGAATAAAAAAGATGGATTTGTCTCATTACAGCTGATGAATACCCCCGTGGGTGGTGGATACCGTCGAGACGACAGCCGTTCGGGCAAGAAACGCGGAAATGACGGCCGGAGGCAGGGCAACATGGACAACGCCTGGAAGACGACCGCCACACGTATCAACTACGTGGTTGACACAAGCAAACTGAAGGCCATGCCGCAGAAGGTAGGGCCAAAAATTTTTTTACCCCGAATCGTCGACGACCAGATCCTTTCCGATCGGCTTGACCGCATTTATAGTTGAAATGATTAATTGCAACGCTGAACGCCATCTATTATTATACTCCGTAATCTGTGCTTGTCCCCTATATATTGTTTTTCCGTCGTTTTGCTAAGATCGTATTTTTAATTGAATTATCTAGTTCAATCAAATCAATACTTAAATACTATTCAATACAATTAAACATATTCGTTATTACTGGTCGAAATAGAGACGGTTTTCCGTTGAAAATTTCGGTCGGCAACTGATTTTTTAATTATTAACGGCGTAATAAGAGCAGGAGGCTCACCTAAGGCAAGCGGTCCTCCGCCCATGAACACCTTCAGCCCTTGCATAGCCGCGGGTGCGTTGCCGGCATTTAATTAATAAATTAATACTAATACATTACAGAGCCTCACTGGTATAAAACTAGCGCCACCGGGTGGTCCTTCGATGATATGGAACAAGGGTTCCGGGACGAAATCTCAAATAGTGCCGATAACTAGGAACACTTACAGCTTACTGGAGAACGCGAACTTGGATCCGGCTACACTTAGAAGTATATTTTATTATTGATTTTTATTTATTTAATAAACGATTTATGGTATTGCGTGGCAGAGCCATGCTGAAGCATATGCGGACACTAATTATCCGGCCCGTCCGAAGTGATACCACGGGCTCACAGAATACTCAACGTGAAACTGTACTTATACTGTTTCGCTGAGCGAGTAAGGATATCGGAGGCCATTCAAAGTGCCGTTTAAGTAGCGTATAAAGACAGCAACACAACCAATGCGCGGACTGTGGCGCCGTTGTCCATGAGCTGCGGTGTTCTCTTAGCATATAGGAGACGCTATATGTTGTCCACTATACTATAAAAATGATATAGCTGACAAAAGAATAGGTAAGAGTACAAACCTTAAAAAATTGCGGTATGTTATATTTTATGTTATACAGTGGGATCTCGATAGCTCGAATGTCAAGGTAAATGCTAAAAAATGAGCTTTAGAGTTAAAAGAATTTCGATATACATAGGATTTATTTGCTAAAACTTTGACTTATAATGCTGCGGTTTATAAGAATATTTTTCGATTTTCAGATTTAAATTTAAACAACAATTTGACTTAGATTTATGGTACACATTTATTTATATAAATATGAATAAACTAGACGTAGTGGGAAACGTTCACTAAGACATAATCACAACACCAAGATCCGTTAAGTTATTGTTTGAGGAGTCTTGATTTAACCCATGCGAGAGCCATGTTGAAGCATATGCTGAAGCAATTGCCGCTTCGACCGAACTGAAATCACGTGCCAACATAGCACTCAGCGTGAAATGGTACTTCTACTGTGTTTCACTAAGTGAGGATATCGGAGGTACTTGATATTATACAGCTCAAGCATTACAGTACCAAAGCGTGGACTCTAGTGCGGCTGTCCATGGGCGGCTGTGTTATAGTATTAGGAGACCTAATTCATTGTCCGCTATACAATAAGAAAAAATATGTCAAAATAACCCCAAAAAAAAGTTATCATGTTGAATTGTCATTTTTCTGTTATCAGATAATAGGGATGCTCCACCCGCCGCTTATCAGCAATCTAAATCTATAGAACGGTCAACATTCAATACCCGAAATGAATTTAGTAAGTATAAATGTTATTTTAAATAATCTTATCAAATAATATTATATTACACATCTGTTTGAAAATAAAAACTTCTTATTACCAAGATAGTGGCGTACATTGCAAAAACTTATCTCTAAGCAAATTTAAAATATAAATTAAAATTTTCAGTCAATTTGTGTTTTTAGACTCGAGCGATAAACCGACGGGCGCCAGTGTTCCGCCGAAGTCTTTGCCGCCGACGCCCAAACCAAAAGCTCCAGCGGCAGTTGAGCCGGTACCCTCGGAACAGCTACCGCAAGAGCCGCTCCCAGAGAACCTGGAGAAGTCTCTGAAACAGTTCATAGAACTGGCAATCCTCAATCTCAACGACAATGAGCTGATTGAAGAGGTCAAAGTTCTCGGTTCACAATACCAGGCTGCTGTGGTTACGAAGATTCTGGATATCGCTCTGGAAAAGTAAGCGAGAATATTTTATTAATTCATTCATTTATTTATTTTATTCCGCGCATCGGTTTTGCTGTCGGTTTTTTACACCACTTAAAATGAAATTGTTCTTTGATTTTTAATTTTTAAGGATTAATATTGTGAATTTTATTGTTTTATCAAAATCTGCACAGTCCGCGCGTTGGTTGTATTGCCGGTGCTTAAGCTGCACTTTTAACGGCCTCTGATGTATTCAGTCCCTCTGCGAACAGTACAAGTACCATTTCATTCTGAGTATTCTGTGAGCCCGTGGTCTCACTTCGGACGAGCCAGAAAATTAGTGCGTCAGCATACGTTTCCGCATCGCTCTCCTCTCCCACCGGTGCGACAGTATTAGAACACTCGCCCGGCTACTGTCAAGCCCTTCCAAAGATTGAATAAATTATAAATTCAAATATAATTGTCCGGACCGAGATTCGAACGCGATACGTCTCGCTTAAGGGTACACTTAAAACCATTAAGCTACGAGGCTCTCAAATTATATATATTCTTTATATTCTTACTCGATTCTCTATCGTTATTTATGTAAATATTAACATTGGATAAAATATTATCACTGCTTACAGAAGCCAAATAGTAACAACTTAACATTTTTGTGAAGTTCTTGTACAGTCAAACCTGGATAAGCGAGAGTTGAAGGGAGCACAATCTCATTCTCGCCCTTAGAGCTTTCTCACTAACCCGAGTGTCTCGCTACAACATGTACATGGGTAGCGTTTCTCTCTTATAGAGGTACGCAGCAGTAACAAGGACGTACAAGTCACAGTGAGTGCGAATGTAGGACATGCACAACATATATTATGAACATATATGTTTTAATAGTGTGTATACGTTATGTCCATTAGATTTCGACATGTAAGTACTTCATAAGGGCAGGTAAAATTAAACAAAAATTCATGCACTATGCAATTTTTATTGTAACTATTGGCTCTCCTTAGTAAAACAAATGAATAAAGCTCGACTGTCGGTTATAGAGGTATAAATAAGTAGCAGTCTCACTTACGGAGGTCCGTGAGGGAAAAACGACTCTCTTACAGAGGTTTCTGTTTCTCGCTAATAGAGGTTTTGGGATCTTAAAAAGACGGGTCCCGGCTATTACTCTCACTTATAGAGTTTGCTCATTTACCCAGTTCTCACTTATCCAGGTTTGACTATATAATTAAAAACCCTTTGAGTCACAAACAAAAAAAAGGCAAATTTATCGGTACTCGAGTAATTGATTGTTTTTTTTTAAGAAACGCAAAGACGATCGATGCTATGGCGAAAACGTTGCAGCGTCTCACCGATCTGGGTATTATATCACCGGATAACCTGATGCAGGGACTGGCGGACATCTTAGAATTCGCACCGGATCTATACATTGATATACCGATGCTCTACACCTACCTTGGCAAATTCATTGCACCACATATTGAAAAGAAAGTAAGTGCTCGTTCCTTTAAAAAAATCGAATATTTTTTTATGACAAAGCCGACAATGGAACAGATGGATCTCCTATGTGATTCGAAAATAGCCGCCCATGGACAACCGCGCCACAGTCTGCTCTTTGATTGTATTCCGCTTTTTCTTTCGTTCGCGTTTCATTCAGTATTACAAGGCCCTCCGATATCCTCACTCGTTCAGCGAAACAGTAAAGTTCCGTTTCACGCTGAGTGTTCTGTAAGCCCGTGGTATCACTTCAGACGAGCCAGCCCAATTTGTGGGTCAAGCTTCAAGAGGGTTCTCCCACGGGTGCGATAGTGTGAAGTCAATGTTTCTCTAGAACTCGTATATCTCTGATTGTTACGGCTGCGTTCGTAAGAAATATTAATATTGGAACGTTTTTTCTTCGACTTATTTTGCAAATCCGAGGACCACGTATGAGCATTATCTTCACTTAACTGAAATAATACTTAATACCACGGGATCACAGAATACTCAGCGTGAAACGGTACTTGTATTGTGTTTAGCTGAGTGAGTGATGATATCGGAGACCCTTAAAAACTCTGCTTAAGCGGCCTAAAAAGCCGACAACACAACCAATGCGCGGACTGTGGCGCGGTTGTTCATGTGCGGCGGTGTTCTCTTACCATATAGCAGATACACCTGCTCTGTTGTCCGCTATAGGATTTTTAAAAAATCAGGTTAATATATAGCTAAAACGTAGAAATATTGGTGAAATAATTTAAGACTGATTCAGTATATCCAGACTAAAGCCTACTATGTCACAAACATACGAATTTTACCTCTTTATTGCATAATATATTATATAGTATAGATGCTTAGGTGATACGAAATTAATTAGTTCATCTATAAGTTCAAGATTTTAACTCAAATCTGTGTAAAATATTTTACTTATGATATTAAGTTATTCTTCCTAGAACGTATCGATCAAAGATGTTCTCAAGCCAGCCAAGGGCCTGGCGTCTGCCGGCCATGCGCAGCTTCTATTGCGAGCGATAATTGTCGAGCTGAAGGAGATCATGGGTCCAACATTCACGAGAAACAGGTGGAAGGAATCCGGCTCAGAGCTGAAACAATGGATGGAGTCTGATTCGGTAAGTTATATATTTGTTTTTATGGTGTACCGGCCGCCCATGAACAACCGGGCCACAGTCCACGCATTGGTTGTGTTGCCGGCTTTTTACGCCAAATTAGCGGCACTTTTAAGAGCCTCTGATATCCTCACTCACTCTGCGAAACAGTACTAGTACCGTTTCACGCTAAGTATTCTGTGAGCCTGTGGCATCATTTCGGACGAGTTGACCTAATTTGTGCGTCAGCATATGCTTTAGCATGGCTCTCCTACGGATAATGGTTCTAATAAAGTAAATATTACGGATATATATATCCGTATATTTGTTAGGCTGTATATATATATATTATATACATGGTTTATGGTATGTGTTGACTCCTACATTGTTCATTTCAGGTAGCCAACTGGATATCTAGTAACAATTTCGAATTTCTGGAGGGCGCCGATGATATTGTAAGCGCTGAAGAGAAGACAGTGTCTCCCAGTGAGATACACAGCAAATTGACACAGCTCATGAAGACTGAGGAAAGTTGCGACTGCCTCCGCGGTTGGGTTAAGGTAGGGAATGCGTCATAACTCAATAGGTAAATACTGAAGAAGTAGTTTTTAAAAGTAAATAATATATATTTCTAAAAATATTAATGATTTTTAAGTTTTACAAAACAAATATGTTATTAAAATAATAAGTTTTTAATGTTGTCAACTTTTGAATTAAACTCTAACTGCATATGCTTCAGCATGGCTCACCGACGGGTAAAAATACCACGGGTAACTTGCTAATGACACTAACCGATCTGAAAATACAAAGACATTTAATGTTCACTAATAACTTCTTCAATATATATATAAAAGTATATCAATATTTTTACCTCTATAAGTTTTTATATTAATAATATGTACAAAATTATATAACCATCAATTCGCCATTTATATTTCTATCATCAACCCGATGCACTCTCTATCAAGTTCCATATTAAACTTTTTTTTATAGTACAGCGGACAAGGAAGCAGGTACTTCTCTTATATGGTAAGAGAGCACCGCCGCCCATGGACAACCGCGCCACATTCCGCGCATTAGTTGTGTTGCCGGCTTTTTACGCCACTCAAACGGCATTTTTAAGGGTCTCCGATATCCCCAGTCACTCAACACAATACAAGTACCGATTCACTGTGAGCCCGTGGTATCACCTCGGACGAGCCGGCCCAATTAATGCGTCCGCATATGCTTCAGCATAGCTCTCCCACGGGTGTAACGTTATCGTTTTAAGACATGTATAAAATTATTTTCAGGACAACGTAGGCCAATCGGTGGGCGAGTCTTGGTTCCTGAGGGGTCTTGCGCAGGCGATATGCGAGCACGCGGTGCTTGGGCCAGACGGGGCCGCGCGATTGAATGCCGAACGCATGAACAGATACTCGCCTCTGATCGGTGAATACGTCGACTCGCGGACCGACAAGGAGGTGGCGTGCCTCTTTGGTATACAACAGTTGATTCATCGCCTAGAACATCCACAAGGTGAGGGGATTGGTAACAATATATAGAACCTTCAATGGGGAGTCTCTTTAAAGCCGACGGCCTTAAAGAGACTGTTAGGCACTAAACGCACTATTTTTTTTAACAGTATAGCTGACATCGGAGCAGGCGGGTCTCCTATGTGATAGGAGAACACCGCAGCTCATTAACAACCGCGCCACAGTTCGCGCATTGGTTGTGTTGCCGGCTATTTACGCCATTTAAACGGCATTTTTAATGACCTCCAATATCCTCACTCACTCAGCGAACCACACTGCAAGTACAGGTTCACGCTGATCATTCTGTGGGCCCATGGTATCACTCGGACGAGCCGGCCATTAAGTGCGTCCGCATTTGCTTATTATAAATTACAAATTAAATTATAATTTATAATTGTCCGGACTGGGATTCGACTTCGATACCTCTCGCTTCATGGTAGACCTATTAAACCACTTAGCTACGAGACTTTCTAAAACTAACGAAAGACACTAGCGGCGCTATTAGAGTTAGAAGTGTTTATGGACGGTGGAACCGCCTAAATTAGCCTCCTACTCGAATGCCTTTCAATTTTTATAAACGACTTAGAATAATTAATTTGTAGCCGAGTGGAGATAAAATATGAAATAACAATATTTTAAGTAATTTCTTTATGAATTTAGAATCATGATGAATGATCACTTATGAACTCCACTTAGGTATATGTTAACAGGCTGCTCAATCCATGCTATGCCACGCCAAGCATGTATTCCTATATCTGATGGAATAAACCAAAGAAACGGGTCATTCTTATTAATATTCTATAGTTTATTTGATCACGTTCACAAATTTACATGTGACAACATATTTATGCTGTTATGTTTTGTGTTTCAGGCCTCTCATTAGATATATTCCAATACTTGCACGAGCAATACTTAATATCGGTGGACGGTTTCGTCGCCTGGGAGACATCAGATAAAGAACCGGAAGGAAAAGGTATTTACTGCTTCCGCTTTGCTGTTTTTCCCGCCGTCATTAAAAAGCACGCCGTGTTTAAATGTGTTATAATTAAAGAAAACTGTAATTCAGTGAAATACTAGATTTTTTAATGGAATAGCGAACACCAGGTGGGTCTCTTATAAAGTAAACGAACAGTGTCCCCCGTGGACAACGCTCCATACTCCGCGCATTGGTCGTGTTGCTGGATTTCTCTGCTGCTTAAGCGGCATTATATGCCACCCATGTCCTCACTCGGCGAAACACAGTACACGCTATAATTTTATGGACCACTGTGACGCGTTCAAAATTGTCAATAAATTTCCCTAGATTTTATAAGGCTCTATAAGCCTAGAACTCAACAGTAATATATTAACTAAATGAGGTTTAAATGTTTTGATTGAAACGGCTTAGAAGGCTGTATAACCAAAACAGACAGAAATGTCTATAATTAATCTAGTCAGTTTCTTCCCAGATTTAGTATTGAGAGATTAAGAGAGACCCTGAAATATTGAATTGTTTATTGGACAATTTTTACTGTGTTATTCTGATGTATACGCTGTATTGTTAAGTTTCTGTAAAATCTATTCAGTGGTTTTTGCGTTAAGAGTAAAAATCATTATCCATACTTATTAAATTTATGTAAATTATTTATGTATAATTTAAAGATAATTTGGTGTCTAACAAAGGTTTTTTTCTCATTTCAGCGGTCATGCTGAAGGCTTTGACGTCGTTCTTCACGAGCTTACAAGAGAACGAGGATTCCGGTTCCGAAGCCTGATTGATTAATATAAACACATGAATAATAATAAGTAAAGAAGTACAATAAATAGGGAATTTAAAAAAAAACAAATTATCGAGAAATAACGCTCGCAGTTAAAAAAATGTTTTGATTGAATTGATGAACCTAAACTATAAATTCAAGTCAAAGTAGCTATTTACTGGTCTTATTTGGTAATGATATTGTTTTTGAATACTTTTCCTCTATTGGTTCTTAGATTTTCTCTTCTATTCTATTAAATTTCGTTTTCATAACCCATCTCTTTTTAAAATACATAAATGCTAAGAATAACTAAAATACCTAATCTGGTTTTTTTTATTAGGGGTTCGTGGAAACTGTTCTTGGCTGAATTATGTTGCGGATTGCTGTTCTAGAGGTTAAAACTTTTTCGCTTCTATACCTTTTGTTATTCACAGTGTATACAGAATATTACATATTAATAACATACAACTTTATATTACTAACAATACATTTTGAAATGTAACCAAATAATTTCGTTCCAATTTGCTTCACATTCGCATAAACATCCACTATGTGACCTAATTTAAACAATTATAATTTTTTTTAAATGTATTTTGATGGAATTTTATTCCAATATTTATTCTTAGATCTTAAAGTAGGTAAGTTACTTTAGTTAATATTTTAACCGATATTAACTAAAATACTATATATATTCCTATACTACTACTTACTATATAATACTATATTTCATTAATTAAAATACAAATTTCGATTAATATGATTACATTTGATGGTTTTAATAATCTATTTATATATAATTTCCATCGGGGCTGGAATGAAATTAATTGGAGGAGAAAAAAATGCATAATAATTACAGCTTTTCATAACTATATTATAAATGTATCGTTGTCTTAATATTTAGTTTTTAAGCTGTTGTTGTGAGAGTATTGTCAGTTATTTCTTTTCTTTAACAGTGTTTTAGATTACTGGACATTTTGGCACGCGTCAAAGTCGATAGTGGAGTTTATTTAATATAAATTTGTATACAAAGTCCCATTTCGTTGTTCAATTATTGTTTACAGCGGAGTGATGAAAGATTAATGTGTCACAAAAGCCGAAATACTTACATGGTTTAAAAATATACATAATAAATGCTTTTTTTTAAATGCATCCTGTCTCGAAATTTTGTTATTATTTAATTGATATTATAAAACCGTACAAACATGTCAACGACAAAAGTAATATAAAAAAGAATTTCGTTGTCTTTGATTTGCGTGATGACGGAAAATAACCTAAAATGTATAGGATTTATTAGGTTTTTATTTTCCGTTATTCAAAAGTAATGCTCGTTGTTTGGGTTTTTGTTTAATTTTTGTTTTCTTTTTATTTTATTATACTTAATATTTTCTAACATTTAGCAATGCTTCGATCCTGTACTAACGGCATATAATTATGCAAATGACTTTCTGATAGGTTTTCCATCAGTTATAATTTAATGATGCCATCATACTGGCTAGTTAGTAAGTAATCGGTGCTATGGTTATTTTAATAAGTTTTTTAATTTTTCAGAATGAAAATTAACGACTTATTAATTCAATTTTGCGTTAATATTTGAAATTTAGATTAAATGTCATGCGCTGATTTTTGTGAATTCTGCCACAGTAACCTTGAAGTGCCGTTGAAAAACTTGTTACTTATATATTACAATCTCGTCGGTTAAATTTAACTCATGTGGTGATTTGGATTGTTCCTAATGAGTTTTTACAATGTTAAAATTTATAAATTGTAATGGATTTTTGAAATGTTCTCAATTTGTATAGCTGTTGTAGTAAATTTCTATACTATACTGCTACAACTCACTGGAATATTCTGTTTCATTTATAATTCTATCTTTATAGTTTTTGAAGATCTTTAATTGTTGTTTATTTCTGTTAATTACTAATTATAAATACTAATCATCACAAAAGGTAGCTGTGAAAAGACAGTTAAACATTTCAAACATTTAGTCACCTTTATCAGAGCCTTGTTGATTTAGTTTATTGGTGAATTATAATTAAATAATACTGATGTCATAATATAGTCACTGTTTTGGCAGCGGCAACGAGAATTGGCGAGATTTTCAATGCTAATAACGGTCCCTAACGTTTCTACTGTATCATAATATAAGAAATGTAAATAATGATTCTTGATTTTTTTTCATTTTCATATATGTAAAGCTGGGTATGCATTTTCTCTGATACAAGGATGTTGAAAGATATCTCTAGAAATTTATTTGCTGTAACGTTTTAATAAAGGGATTTAAAGGACTATAAACATATTTAAAAATGTGCTTCTGATAGAAGCATAATTTTAACAACTACTTGACTTAGCAGAGATGGGAACTGTTACTGTCAGATTAAGGAAGTCAGCTCGCTCTTGAGTATCCACCTTCGAGAGGTTTCAACTTAATGTATATAATTTATTACAATTATAGTTTTAGAAATATATAGCGCCTTTTAATATTGTTATAGTGTATAAATAAACATTATACTTTTGATGTGGTGATTTTCTTTATTATGGATTTTAATCTGATTGTCTTTATCTGTTGATTAAGCATTTATTAATAAATGTTTAATCAATAATTTATACTGTTTCAGAAACTTCATATGGATAATTTCTTGACTACATATTTGACTAAATAGTGCGGAACTCTACTCCCTGGCAGCCATACAAAATTTTTGTAATGCCTCTGGGGCGGGCATCTTAATACCAAGAAGTTAATTGATGACCCTGAATAAATGAAAGATATGCAATTATGTAAAAGATTTCCCAATATAATAGTTATTAAAATATGTATTAAGTATACAGTGTATATACACATAGTCTCATAATAAAACACTCTAATACACCACATGTCTTTCATTCAACACTAGTAATATATGAGGATAGAACACACAAATAACATTAAAATGAAGCCTAAAATAAAAAAATCTAAAGCATTTTTTCAAATAGGTCCCAATAAGAAGCATTCGAGAAATTTGGTCGTTAGAATAATTTTATAGTGATTTATTTTGCAACAATCAATAATTCATAAATTCCATTAACGAAGACTGCGGGCGTTATATTGGTGACAAATAAAAATATTTTTACTATCGGGACTATTTAGAAATGTCGTTTTTCACGAGTTATTTTAATTTTGTTTCCTCTCGGGCACCTTACGGTATGCGTTGTGGACTACAATGGGGATCCTTCCTTTTTTTTTTTAAAGACTAACCGCTGTCGGCATAAGGCCTCAACAGCTTCTCGCGGACTTTTGGGGCGAGCTGTAGCCTCGCCGAGAGATTGGTTTATAACCGCGACAGGCCCAAGAGCGCCTCCTGCGAGACACGAACCATCGCGGCGACGCCTGGGCGGCCGGCTGGAAGCTCAGTGAAGTGCGCTTCGCAACAAGTATCGTCCCGCCGGAAGCGAGGGCGGTTTTTAGCGCGGTCCCTACACAGAACACAACCATCAGATTTTTTACCTTTCCTCTCCTCGATGAAGGCTATGTTATTTGCTACAGTGATGCGATCATCCGGATCGTTTAGTACGTGTAGCGGCCGTCGGTGCGACGGGCGCTTTTGATTTAATGGGGCCGCGAAATATTTAACGCTGTCGCGTATTAGCGGGTTAGGGTGCGACTTTGCCTTGTCGTAGTACCGCTCGGTTACCCGCTTCATCCATTGGGCTATTGTCGGGACCTTCCGCACGGAACCACCGGTTAATTGATGTGACCTTTATCTTTTTTTTTAGAAATGACAAACGCTGTTGGCATAAGGCCTCCAAAGGTTCTCGCCGACTTTTGGGGCATGCCACGGGCTCGACGAGAATTTGGTTTGTGCCGCTACTAGCACAAGGGCGTCTCTTGCGAAACACGAACCTCGGCTTGGGCCGTGGCGGGATCGTTGGTAGCCTGAGCGGCCGGACGAAAGCACACCGGAGTGGGCTTTGCGACAAATAACGGTTCTCGCCTCCGTTTCCGGCGGGGGCTGTTTTGAACGCGGTTCCTACACAGAACCAAACGGGGATAAAACCAACGCGATGATTAAAAGATGACGCCCAGTCAAGGCGACGCGAATAAATGAGCACTCCATGTTACTGAGCTTTAGCGGCGAGCAGTGAAGCGCTCTGCTGTAATAAATAACTCTCTTGCCCAAGGTCGTGGGGGCGGTCTTTGTGAACCGCGACGTAGTTTGGGAACTAAGTAATTTAAGGTACTGATTTTAGAAAGTAATTTGAGATCGGGTGGTTGTGGCGAATTAATGTCACAAACGTGGGAATGCGAGTGAATCACTCCACCCGCTATACTGTTTGGTCCCACTGTAGGACCAATGAGAGCAGGATGTGACTATAGTAGTGGCTGCAGCGTTGTAACAGCGGCAGAGGTAGGGCGACATGGCGGCACGGTATGATCCACGCCACCGGCTTGTTTGTTCCATGCCTCCTTTTTAAAAACTGGGCAGGTGGTGTGGTTAGCGGGGAGGCGTCCCCTGCAGTTCAAGTCCCTCGTTAGTCGAGAGTCGTAGATGGCCGATGTGATGACTGGGCTGCGGCGCAATATCACCATGTAAATACAATCAGATTGCTCCTTCCTGCCGTATATTTGTTGAATGTGTTCTGTTTCGTATCCGAGGTCCCTGAGATGCCTGAGAATAAGTTCAGGGTTGGTGTTCATCGGTATACCACGGAATGCAATTTTCAGTTGGCGCTGGCAGCGAGTATAAGTACCGTAGAATGAGAAACCTGTCTGGTTTTAAGTCTCCGAGAAACCACTAGACAACAAGGTAGTCTTCCTCGTCTTGCTGCATGATTTTAAGACCTTGTCCATAGGCCCTGACGTTGACATCTCGACCCACGTTCGCACGCTTCTCGCGCACATTATTGAACCAGTTATAATCAATATTTGACGAAACATGAAATTATTCCGATATATTGTAAAGGAAAATCGAATACGTTCGATGTATCGATATTAAGTGAATAATGAAAATTTTATAAACGTTCATTTGAATTTGAAGGTCAACGTTGGAAGGTACTTACATCATATTTTGTTTAAATTTATTACAAATTTACTTATTTTTGTTGCCTTTAAGTTAATCTCTGTACTTTAAAAACATTTTATGTTTGAGAAAAATATATACGTGTTAACAATAATGAAATCTTTGTTCTATTAAGGTTACTGTTTGGACGTTACACGTTTTTCAAAATGTCGGATTGGGAATCTGATGAAGAAGCTAATGCAGCGGCGATGGCAGCTCTGCAATCAAAAACTCGAAAGGTATATCAACGAGATCAAAGAAATTATGCGAGAGGCAATAATAAAATTATATTTATTCCGTCAAGTTATGTTGGGCTAGTAATAGGTAAAGGGGGTAATAGAATTCAAGATTTGAAATCCAAATCTAATGCCCAGATAATAATTGGCGATTCGAGTGGTGTTGATACCAATGTTACATTGCGTGGTACGAATTCTGCAATTAATAAGGCCGAAAAAATGATTCAGGAAATTATTAATCTGCCACCAAAGCAATCCCAGATAAATCTAAACAAAGATTCCTTTGTAGCTCCTAAACCTACAGTTAAAAGCCCATTTACAATTATTGACAGTGATGGAAATGAAACTATTGATTGGGCTAAGGCTAAAGCGGCTAGTGATGAAGCACACAAAAGAGAGCTGGCAAAGTTACCACCTATTGTTAAAAATTTCTACATAGAAGATCCAGTTGTTGCTGCTATGAGCCCGGAAGAGGTAACTAGTTGCCGACGTGATAAATTCAATATACAAGTTAGACGAACGGTTAACAATGCAGACGCAATAGACATCCCGAATCCTGTATGTACATTTGAGCAGGCATTTAAAGATTATCCAGGAATTTTAAAAGCAATACGTGAAAATAACTTTGAAAAACCTACTCCAATACAATGCCAAGCCTGGCCTATTTTACTAAAAGGAGAGAATATGATTGGCATTGCACAAACAGGTACAGGTAAAACTATAGCCTACTTGTTGCCTGCTTTAATCCATATTGTTGGGCAACCAACACCTAGAGATAAACGACCAGGTCCAACTGTGCTAGTTCTAGGACCTACAAGGGAACTCATTTTACAAATTCAGAAGGAATTGACTAAATATAAATATCAAGGAATAAAAAGTGTATGTGTGTATGGTGGAGTAGATAAGAATACACAGATTGAAATTATATCTAAGGGTGTGGATATTGTCATTGCTACCCCAGGTAGACTTGTAGATCTGATTAGTTCAGACTATATTCAGCCTATGCATTTCTCATTTGTTGTATTGGATGAAGCAGACAAAATGTTAGATATGGGATTCCATTCACAAGTTAACACAATTTTAGAAGAGATCCGCCCTGGATACCAATGCATTATGGTTTCCGCCACTTGGCCAATTTCTATTCACCAGTTGGCTGAAAAGTTTATGTCAAACCCAATACATGTTAATGTTGGATCTCTAAACTTGGCTGCAGTGCACAGTGTTGTTCAAATTGTTAAAGTGGTTGAACAGAGTGAGAAAGAACAGCTCCTGTATGACTTTCTTGAAAATAGAAATCCCACTGATAGAATTCTTATTTTCTGTGGAAAGAAAGCACTCGCCGTATTTTTATTAACTCAATTATTGTGTATGGGCATAAAATGTGAATCCCTGCATAGTGGTAAGGACCAAGACGAACGCGAGCAAGCACTAGAAGATATGGTTGATGGCACTGTTAATATTTTAGTGGCTACAGATGTTGTATCCCGAGGGATAGATATAAAAGATTTAACACATGTGATTAATCTAGATTTTCCACTTAATATTGAAGAGTACGTCCATAGAATTGGGCGTACTGGACGAGCAGGAAGAACAGGTATTGCTTTGAGTTTCCTGACAAAATCAGATGGTCGCAATGCCCAAAATTTAATTAATATTTTGGTAGAGGCTAATCAAGAGGTTCCTGAAGACTTACATGAGTTGGCTTACATTTATAGTAGAAGACGTGGTACCGGAAGCCATCGACGTGGCCGGGGAAGAGGTGCTAGGTGGTAGTACATTGTTTCCTTTTGTTTTACAAGTTTTGTGTAGGTATGTTGTGATAAAACTTACCTATTATTTTGAGATTAAACTTAAATATAAGGAAAATTTAAAATGTAATATGGTGTGTAAATTTTTTCAAATATTAGATTAGTCTTTTTCCAGTATTCATTATTAGTGTCCATTGAATGATGATCAAGTTGGTAAATGTGTTGTATGAATAAAATCTTTTACAACAGTTATACATCGTTTTATATTTATTACCTTATATATATTATTGTTCCAATTTTGCCCGCGGGAGGGCCATGCTGATGCATATGCTGGTGCACTAATTGGGTCGGCTCGGCCGAAATGATACCACGGGCTCACTAAAATCCGGTCACTGCGCGGTTGTTCATGGGCGGCGGTGTTCTTTGAACATATAAGAGACCCACCTGCTCCGTGGTCCGCTATAGCATCAAAATGCAAGATGTAAATGGATTTCCCAAGCCTGATTACCAATGTGGAAATGATAAACACTAAGGTAAAACTAATAGAAAGTGCCAAACGCTGCATAGAAACCAAGGGAAATGACACGTTAAGTATGTTCTATCATTTTGAGATTAATTGGCATTCTTAATAAATTAAACATAGTTATAATTTATAACTATTCAATGTGTTTATAAATGAGCTTTGGACAAATATTGCACAAAAACCTACCTTTCATTTTAAGTATTTTTTTTTAGTATATTCCTAGATCAGCGCTCTAATTGCTTTTTCAGCAGTTTTATTTACAGAACATCAAAGATGATACATATTCGCTCGATATATCTTTACACGCAACAGACACACACCGATTCACAATTCCATACATTCGCAAACACTCATACGCACACACATTTACATACTTTTGTACAATTTTACCTTTAACGCACCCAAATTCCCGCAGTTGGGAGGAGAAACCCTGGAAATTCTGTACAGGCTTAAGTCCTAATACAGAGTCAAGCACTCGTCAAAGATCTTGACATATTTTAGAGGAATTTGCTTGTACATTTGTTAGTGGTATAATTTTAGTATAAATTGTACCTTGGTAAGAAAAATATAATTATAAAAATTAATTATACTGGCATAAAAGAAGTTATGGAATGACGTTGAAGATACATAGCCAATAAGTAATCATTAGATACTTATGTTGGGAATAAGTCGCAGCTTCTCTTGTATTAAAAAAATATAGAGTGAGCGAGTGATGTTTGAGGATCAAATTTAGTATATAGAGTTGAAGGGAGAAATTTTGGTATATAGTTCTCATTTATTAAGCAATTGTAAATATACAGAGATCAGATACTTATAATACAAGACGTAAACTACTGTTATACACTACTACTTAATGCAATATCTTGCCAATTCCAAATTGTGTTTTTTAATAACTATTCGCAGTGTGACCATACGATTCTGACAACTTTATCGCGGACAGTGTGGTCGAGCGGGACAGCTGGCCGACCTTTCAATATACCGTTCACATTTTTTAAAAAGCAACTTATTAACAAGAACGTAATAAATCGCCTTCATTAACTTAATAAGTGTCATTGTGTTTGATAAAACATATGAGTTTGTGTAACATTCGTTAAAAAAAAAATAGTAGAGCACCATTACTAGGTCGTCAAACAGTCAAGAAATAATTTATTAACTAATTTTGATGGCTTCAAGATGTACGTTGAGTCCATACAAATGGCGCAAGACGTTTCTCACCAGGTAACAATTGGTTCAATTCTTCAACATCTTGTAGCGACTGCAAAAAACAAATCAACAAATTAAAATTATTTATGATACATACATACATTAATTATTATTTTTTATATTCTTTAACGAACAACAGTGCAGGTGGATCTTATATTATATATGAACACCGCCCGCTAATAAAAAACCGCGCCATAGTTCGCGTATTGATTGGTTTGTATGCTTTTTACGCCGCTTAAGCGGCACTTTTAAGGGCGCCCCATATCCTCACTCTCTCTGCGAAACACAGTATATACCGTTTCACGCTGAGTATTCTGCGAGCCCGTGGTATCACTTCAGACGAACCGATTAGTGAGTCACAATTAGTGCGTCATTATATCCTTATAGCATGCTCTCCCACGCGAGTAGCAGAGAGTTACATATTGCCTTTGTGCCGAGAATTCATAGATAGCAAATTGTGAAATACAGCTACAAAAAGATTACCATAGACTTAAGGCTTTGTAGTCAAGACGAAAATAAAAAAAACATCGTAATACATTGTTGTCATTACAACTCACCCGTGTTAAAAGCGAGTTACATCTTGCCAATTGATGAGATAATTCTCTAACTCGAGCGAGTCTCTCCGCGTGCCGTGCGTTATTTCGCTGTCTCTCCACCGCTTGTGCGTACAGACGAGACACTTCCGTGTCAATCTAGGGTAAAAATATACATATGAATAAACTAGGTATCAACATATATTAAAATATCTAAATATTTTAATTATAAAACATTACAAACACCCACTGAGTTTATATTGCTGGTTGTTCTCAGTGGGCTTAGTTTAGAACCGGGAGATTGACGTTCAACTGACGATCTGCATTTTTGTATCTATATTGAATAAAAATACATATTTCATTTCACCTTTCATACAGAAGTTTTTTTGAAATGAAAATTCTTTAGGAGTCTTTCTTCTTCTTTAAATCGGAAATTGCTCAAACTTGCGTCACTGTGATAAACCGAACGAAAGTGGGCGGGACAAGCCGCTCTCGTAGTTGTGCGTAGTCTCGGTGCATGCGCGTAAAATATTTAGTGGAGCGAGGGCTTTCGCTGTCGTGAACTAACTCATATTTTTGGTATAGTAGCACTTACGCTGTAACAAACTGTACATGACGGCACAATGTCTAATAGATGTGAAGTTAAAAATATTATTTTAAAAAATTCACTGTTCGATTTTTTAGTAAACTTTTACTTAGAAATAACATTTATTTACAAAAAATTGACTGAAAAATTGATTTATTTACAACGACATTTTGATTTGACTTATGCCAAACGAAAACCCCAATTAATTTCAAATAACGTTCTGAATGTGAATAAAAAGTTTCACTTCTGACGCGTGGCTTTCCACATCTATGGTCAACTCTACCTGTTTAATCTGTGCAGTAAGAAGTCCCTGGGTTTGAGCTAATGGATGAGCGCAGGCCGCTAAATGCGCTTGCAGTCGCGAGCTTAAGCGCGCCCATGGTCGGTAATCCAATCCTGGAAAGTCATTATTTTATATAAATATTTATTATATTATATAAACGTTGGTTCAGTTGAAATTATATCTGATACATTCTGTCACTCTTTCGCTAACATGCATTTGTTATTGCAAAAATGAACCTCCTACTCATTTGCCACTGATTGTATATGAAAAACAAGCACTAAGAAAATATCTGATTTAGTAAAGTTAAATAAGCCAGAGCACAATTAAATTTTACAATATTATACATATATATATTATACATACATATATATAAATGAATAGACAGCAGATTCAATTATTTAACTTATGAGAATTTTTGAATTTAAAAAAAATATTCCATTATAGCTAGTACCTTCTAAAACTTCAGGATCCCTTGCTCCTGGCAGACCTAATGTTCCACGCATAATTGGAAGAAACGTGGGTATTTCCTAAAACGTTATTGAAAAAAATAATATAATAATATTATTTTGGTTATAATAATGGCAGCAAAGCATACTGAAGTGAAATTGTTCACTAAGTGAATGAGGATAACAGAGGCCCTTGAAAATATTCAGCTTAAGCTGCATAAAAAGCCAGGAACAAAGAAAGCACTGATTGTAGTGTTTCCATGGGTAGTGGTGATCTTTTACAACTAGCTTCATTTTAAAAAAATTACCACATACTTGGAGCCTTCTCATATCTTCATCAAGTTGAGTATCTGTAGCAGCTTTCACAACAACAATATCTCTTGCTCGCTGGTATCTCCTTGCTTGAGCTTGGGCCATCTGTCTCCTTTGAAGAGCTTTTTTGGTTTCACGAGTTTTAGAGGTATTTTTTGGTGAATCTGAAAATCATGTACAGCTATCGTGAAAATCTAAACATAAACACAATAACAAACTTCATATTAATTTACCATTAAGTTTAGGCAGTTCCTTTATATTCCATGGATTTGAATTGACTTAAAACTTAATTTAATTAGGTATCAGATATTATAAATAATCTTTTAATCCTGACAATTTATTACCATTTCCAGTTATCAAAACTAAATTTTACCTCCAATTGGTCTATCCACAGTATATGATATATATGGAAGCTCTGAATCAGAACACATACTGGCTCCAGGAGAATTGTTTCCACTTGCTGATGCATCTCTTCTTCCATCTTCAATTAAATTTATTAAGCTAAACATATTATACATCAAAAAAATTACTGTGAGGTACTATATCTTGATAAAGATATCTCTATCTTTGTATAAAAAAAAGAAAAATATATATATATATATTTGTCTTTAAATACATTTAACCAATGAAGACACAAAAGTGTATCTGCTACTTACCAGATGCTAGTAAGAATCTACAACTGTTAATCAAAATTAAATTTTTAAATGTGTAGTTTAATTATTGATTTCGTAAAATTACCTGCAAGGCTGGTTCCTGCTATAGTATATCCTCTACGAATATGTGAGGCTCTCTGTGGCTGTTTTTTAGGTGGCATAGATTGTTCAGAACCCATTGTATTGATCTAATGATTAATAAAAACAATTTAAAAGAAAACGATATTATGGAGAAATTATTATATATTGGAATATATAATGAAATTTGGAAACTACAGGAATAAATAAAACTATCCACGATTCTATTTAACCTTCTATATCGTTACAATGGCTTTTCATCTAAGCTTCGATAAAGAATTGTATAAACCTTTACAAACGTACGCAGTATTTTCAAATCAAAGCTTCCTCAATTTCTTAAATTATATGTTTTAGTATAAATTTGAGATTACAATACATTCTAGCGCCTAAGCTTAATTTTAAAATTTTATTTAATAGTTTAAATAGAAAACTACCAACAAAAACATTTAAACTGAAGGAATTACTTGAATGTTGACGCTTGACATAACGGTGATAGTTCTACGTTTTGATGATATACTTTTAATATTTTACAGCTCTGGATTCTTGGCTTTTAGAAACTATCGTCTTTTTTTGTACCATTATTTTTAACATTTTTTTTTGTATAGACGACAATGGACCAGGTGGGTTGTCTATATGGTATAAGAACACCGCTACCCATGGATAAAGGCGCCGTGGCCGCGCATTGGTTGTGTTGCCACATTTTTGCGCCGCTTGAGCAATACAATTTTAAGGGCCTTCGATATCCTTACTCAGTGAAACACAGTAGAAGCACTATTTCAAGTACAACTACCATTTCACTAACTACAACTTCTTGAAATTTACACAATTTTAGAAAATTGTCATTGTTGTAATGGTGCAAGAATATCTTGACAATAATATAGCTTAAGCCAAAGCAGATAATACAAAGCAGTGTTGACGTGTCAATACGTCATCAAAATGTCGACACTGACGTTTATTGCTCCAGTAGTAAAACTTGTTTTGATTTTGTAATTTGTTGTCGTGTCATATCTCACGATACTTTTGTAATTTCCTCTAATTTTTAATGAAATCTATGATTTATAATTAAACATGGTTGATGAAGGAACAAGAAAGACTCTTAGCAGCATCCCTTTGTTGAAAACCAAAGCAGGTCCGAGAGAAAAAGAGTTATGGACAACAAGGTTAAAAGAAGAATATCAAGCTCTTATCAAGGTATTAATTTAATTCTGTTTCTTATAATATAATTATCCCTTACGCAATTTATAGTTCCAACATAGGAAATGTTTTTGATAGTCACAATTAGATAATCATGTTATTCAATAGTGAATTTTAAATGAACGAAGTGGAGCTTATTTCATTAGGAAGTGTTACGTTCTAAGAAACCTATACTTATGTATTTAATACTATAAAATCTTAATATTACATGCTATAATTGTTATAGAACAATTTTATTTCATACTTATTACATCCACTTGATTTGTATCAATAAAAGAATTGTAAAATAATTATATTGATTCCTTGTTGCAGTATGTTCAGAACAATAAAGAAGCTGATAATGACTGGTTTAGACTAGAATCAGACAAAACAGGAACTAAATGGTTTGGCAAATGTTGGTACATACATAATCTACTAAAATATGAATTTGATCTTGAGTTTGATGTAAGTCAAAGACATATTTTTTTAAAATTTGTAACCTATTGAATTATAAACTGAATTCAACAACTATTAAAACATTTTAATATATGCAGGGAGCTTATATTGGTTCCTAATAAATTTTCAGGTACCTATAACATACCCAAAAACAGCACCAGAATTAACCTTACCAGGGTTAGATGGAAAAACTGCTAAAATGTACAGAGGGGGTAAAATATGTCTAACAGATCACTTCAAACCTCTATGGGCAAGAAATGTTCCACGGTTTGGAATTGCACATGCTATGGCACTTGGTGTATGTATTTTTTTGTTTTTATTCTATAGCAGACAACGAAGCAGCTAGGTCTCTGATATACACCACCACCCATGAACAACCGTTGTGTTGCCTGATTTTTACGCCGCTTAAGTGGCACTTTTAAAGGCCTCCAATATCCTCACTAACTCTGCGAAACACAGTACAATTACCGTATAACGCTAAGTATTCTGTGAGCCCATGGTAAAACTTCAGATGCCAATTTTTGCGTCAGCATGGCTCTCCCACAGGTTAAATTTGTATTTTACAAATGAAACCCATAGTAATTGTGTTATATGAAAAAGCTATTTAATGCATATTTTTCAGTTAGGACCTTGGCTAGCTGTGGAGATACCAGATTTAATTGAAAAAGGTGTAATAAAATATGAAGAAAAATCTGAAGAAGCTAAATAAATATAAATGAATGTATAGTGTATATTATTGTGAATATAAAATATTTTTATTGCACTTTTCTTTTTATTTTTAAACATTCCCAATACCTAAAAGGTTTCTTGTTTATAATATAAGATATACTTTTTTTTAGAATAGCCATGTTTTATTGCATACAGAGCAAATGTGTAAAATTCAATATTATATTGAGTTCATATAAAAAGTCATAAAAAGTTATTACTATTGCGTGAAACAGCTGCTTCTGTAAGAATAAAAATGTTTATTTCATATTGGAAATATTTGTTTTTATTTTCTCTATGTTTCAAATATGGATTTCTAGCGGTTTGTATATAATACTTATATTAAAACTTAAATATTGATTTATATGAATTATAAATACAGTATAAACTCCATGTAACGTCCCTCGATTGAACGACAAACTCCCTAAAGCGTCGAAATCAATTGGCTTTAGTTGGTTTAG
>DWCF01000438.1:0-47001 GCA_018230265.1 Delias oraia
GTGGACAGACGACCTTGTAAAAGTCGCCGGAAGACGCTGGATGCAGGTCGCCTCCGACAGGTATGCATGGAGGTCCGAAGGGGGGGGACCTATGGCCGGCACTGCAACGGCTGAAATGATGATGAATATGACGATCGAACCTACCTACGAATCCGTATCAGAGGCTCTTTATAAGTATCGCGGGATATCTGATAGTCTGATGTCCTATGAGTGCATTTTAATGAATAGCAACCGAGTTGAAATATATTAAATTTATAGAAAGCACCCTCGGCGGTGGATCGTATAGTAATTGAACGCAGTATGTCTCTGCATCGCACTCCGCTAAATATTTAAGTGGCGCAGAGAGGGCGCTCTTTACACGTACGAGGCATCCCGGCTTTCATTTATACATTGCAATACTTGTTTTATGATTATTTCAATATGCCTTATCTTTTTAATAAGCCATTTATCATTCTATAGCAACGGTCCATACTAAGTAGCTCTCCCCTGCGGAGCCTCGCTGAAGCATATGATGACGCAATACGTGCCACGGAATCCCAGGCTGAAATATTACGTGTACCTACTGTGTTTTGCTGAGTGAGGCCGAAGGGCCACCAAATCGTTGGAGTGTTTTTTAAGTAATTTTGTCCCGCGCACCATCGCTCTGTGCAAGCAGCTGCCATTAGAGGTATTTCCAAACCAATACCACTTGGGGACCTTCAAAAGAGCGTACCAATCCCTTAAAAGCCGGCAACGCACCCGCGGCCTTGCATAGGCTAGGTTGACGCTTATCTTAGGTAAGACTCCTGTTCGTTTGCCACCGTTTTTAAAAATAAAAAATAAAAATATTTAGCTTACCAGTTTAGTGGTGTAAAAAGGCTGGCAACACAACGGCGAATGGACATGCAACAGCAAGCGTATGGGGCATGGTTGTTAACGGGTGGTCGCGTTGTCTTCTGTATCATATTAATAATGGGAATAATCTAGGACCTAAACAAGTTAAGTTCATATAAAAAACGTAATAGTAAATCCGATCTCATTTTCATAAGTAATTAAAAATATTCAATAGAATAATAATTATAGACTTGGAAACAGCGTTCGCAAACTTTCAAAATAAACAATTATAAACTTCGCCTAACATTATTTCTATCGCAATTGAGTTTTATTATTTACTCTCGACTCTGAATAGAAATATACGCTTTTTTATATAAAATTGGTGGCAAATGAGCAGGAGGCTCACCTAGAGCACGCGGTCCTTCGCTCATGGACACCCTCAGCCCTTGCAGAGGCACAGGCACGTTGCCGGCTTTTAAAAAGTTTGCAACAAATTCTTCTTTATACAAACAAAGTATGAAACATGAATAGGTCTAATTGAAAAGCATTAAAAGCATTTAATTTGCACCGAAGCGCCTGTACGCGGTTGCCTATAAAAGAAAGAACACTCAAAAATGTATAAGATAAAGTTTATGAAAACTTCCAGCCCGAGATAAGAGGTGCTCAACAGTAAAATATGGCGATAATAAATCTGAATTATCTTCATAAATATCTTTTGACCCCACTAGGGTGAATCGATTGTACGTGATGTGCGAAGAACCAATCAGATTTATTTCTGCTAGCACATGGGAGAGATCCGCGTAGCTGGAGTAAATATAAACTTCTTCTCACTGAGACTATTATTGTTGGACAAAACCTAATCCACCAATAGAACTAACCAATAAAATAAGCAAAACGACTAGGGGCCCTTCAAGAAAAGAGCGTATACATTCCTTAAAGGCCGCTAACGCACCCGCTGCCCTGCAAGGGCTGAGGTTGTCCGCGGGCCAAGGACCGCTTGCCCTAGCTGAGCCTCCTACTCGTTTGCCACCAATTGTATAAAAAAAATCTTAATTCACCAATACAACAGTTTCAGTTATTTCAATTTGAAAATAATTATGAAATTCAAAAATCCAAAAATTCTTTATTTGTTCATATTTTTTTATTCTATAGCGGACGACGGAACAGGTTGATCTCCTATATGGTAAGAATACACCGCCGCCCATGAACAACCGCGCCACAATCTGCGAATGGTTGTTTTGCCGGCTTTTTATGTCGCTTAAGTGAGATTTTTAGAGGTGCGATATTCTCAATCACTCTGCGAAACACAATACAAGTACCGATTCACGCTGAGTATTCTGTGAGCTCGTGGTATCACTTCGGACGAGCCGGCCCAATTAGTGCGTCAGCATCTGCTTGAGCATGGCTCTCCGCGGGTTTGGGATCTCTTCATTTGAGTTTTATAACTTATCACAGATTAATAACACCCGCTTCTTTGTTTCTTAACTCAAGTTATTTCAATTTTTAATTCTGTAATAACATTATTACTGGTATATCTTTCTTCCATTTATTTTTGAATAAAAACCTGTCTGAAACAATTTGATTCTCCTCGCAGCGCGACGTTGGTAGTTATCATAAAAATGGATTATGAAGCACAAAAATAATAGTTCAATTGAAGGCTGTAGATCAAGACATAGCATTGACAACAAATAAATAATATTATTTGAGCTTTATTTAGTTGGAGTTACAGGGTTTGACCATCACGCTGTTTTAATGGTTAAAGTCTGTGCTCTGCTGTGGAGGCCAATTCATACGAATAACTTGGATGGATTGGGTTTTGAATAGCGGATTGCTTTCGGTAATTTGTTAGGTTTCATATTTTATGTATTTAAGTATTGAGAGTTTTAGGAGTTCTTATTTTCAGTCAACTCATTATTCCAAATTTCATTCTTATTTATTTTGAGAAAAATAGGTAGCCATGAACAAAATCTATCAGAAGGAATATCTTGTGTTCATAATTTATTATTTATAGTAAGTGGTCTTAACAAGTATTGAAGGAAAAGAAGGAAATATATGAAATATTGCGAGGATTTTTCAATTGATATTGGTTTGTTTGCAAAGACAACATACGTATTGATGAATGATTCTTTATCGACAGTGCGCTCCAAGCAAGCAAGCGGTGTTCCGCAGACCCCCTCGGAGCTGAAGGTGCCATATGTCAACGAGATGCCAACGAAAGTTGCGCGTAAGACAAGTGAATCCCATTAGTTCCATTGCAAAAAGTATATCACGAACAAAACGCTCTCAGCGATGTGTAGCAGTAATGTATGTCGGCCCCTTGAATTTTTCATTCCCTTGTGGCTCGACAACTGAGCATTACCCAAATTGCTTCATATTTCTTTTCTGAACACATTCTACGGTAAGTAGTTGGGGGGCCGCTATTCCACCAAGTGTTCCTTCACGCACCGATATTTATTTATTGCTCCCACTAAATACACAAGCGATTATTTATTTACCTTTGCCTAATTTGATTTAGCGCTTTTTGGGTCGGAATGCGTTTTAAATTCAAAAGGGTTTTTCGCTTCTGATGTTCATTTTGTTATTAACTTTCATGAAACACAAAGTGACGAGTATTTTGAACTTTCTAACATAAGTAGCGCTGCTGTGGACAGGCAGCACATGCTCAAATGAAACCTTCCAACCGATATAACGGAAATTCCAAACTGTTTTTGAAAGTAAAAAACCAATATTTTTATTTTCTGAGAGCACGTAGCTTAATGGTTTTAAAAGTGTACCATGAATCGAGAGGTATAGGGTTCGAATTTTGGTCCGGACATTTATAAATTATAATTTATATGGTCTCCGGAAGGGCTTGACAGTGACTGGGCGAGTGTCTTAATACTATCGCACACCTGGGAAAGCCATGCTAAAGCATATGCTGACGCACCAATTGGGCCGGCTCGTCCGAAGTGATATCACGAGCGCTCAAAATACATAGCTTGAAACGGTACTTGTAATCACAGGACTTTTAAAGTGCCTCTTAAGCAACGTAAAAAGCCGGCAACACAAATACAGTCCGCGTATTGGTTGTGTTGCCGACTTTTTACGACACTTAAGCGTCATTTAAGTCTCTGATATCCTCACTTACCTCACTGCGAAACACATTACGTATACTTTTTCACGCTGAGTATTCTGTGAGCCCGTGGTTACACTTCGGACGGGCTGGCCCAATTAGTGCATCAACATATGTTTCAGTATGGCTCTCCCACGGGTGAAGGTTAAATTAATAGTGTATTTTAAATAAATTGAAATAAAAGTATAATATCAAATAACTTTAATGTCTCACTGAGATTAAATTGAATTATATAAAATCCGAACATGAATAAAACGAATATCTTTAGGATTCAGATTAGATAACAGATAAGATTACTAAATATTAAATATATTTTCTGTTCGTCACCTACAGACGTCTTTCAGATGCCCTTGCACGCCGCTTAAAACTCATTTATTTCTGTTACGGGTTCTACTCGAGTAATTAGTATACTGAACTTACAAGTATTAAATACCTTTTTTAATTATGAAATAGGCATTTTATTTCATATGAAAGTTTCTTAATTAAGTGATTTTAATATACTTTGACTTAAGTATGCGTGCGAATGCTTTGATTATTAAGGGATTACGGTCAACGATTAAATGAGGATAAGAATTTAAGCCGACAAGTTATAAAAACAAACTTATATTATATTTTTATTGGTTTGACCATTTTGATCTTTATCAATTCAAGTTAAATTATGAATAAAAAGATTGGACTGTCACGCCACAAGCTGGTTGTTATGCCGATACAACTTGGTGATTCTCTGATGAATTTCTCTGATGATTCACTATATAAGCAAGATAAAGTAAAAGTACAGTTATGAGCCCGTGGTATCGCTCCGGACCAGTGGCTCAATCAATGCATTTGCAAGACTATGAGACGAGTCAGATACCCGGTGACTGTCAAACTTATAAATTAAATTATAAACAAATGACGTCACGCTAGCATACAAGACCATTAGGCATAATAATTTGGAATACTTTTTTTGAGTTCTAGATTTTTGAGCATCAATTTTTTTTCTTGCAAAAACATTTTTGCAAGTTAATAAAAGCGAAGAAAAGCGATAAAGAGAAGAAAAAGTATACGCGACGAAATCTCACCAAATGATCTTTGAAATCAAAGGGAGATTAAAAAAGGGAGTGAATTTTGGCAAACGAATTGGCTCCGAAATCTGGGTAATCACACGGGGCATTAAGCATGGTCCTAGCCCTGTGTTTTCACTAAATTAACACAATAATGTAATGAAAATGTTTTTCGCTTATTCACCGGCCGCGGCGCGAAAAGAAAGCTTTTTTCTATGAATGGCTACTTGCTGTGTGACCATACGGTCCTGACATCCTTAAGATGAAAGTTTTTTGTTTTACTTGCATCTAATTTCCATTTGTAATACCTAAACAAGTTGTTAATACGGTTCTATTTGTTTAAAGGTGACCTTCAAAAGAACTCAAAAGAAAATCATTTCGATGTAATTTTTGTCGTTGTACACTCATTTCAACGATATTCGAAATAGCTCCTTTTCATTGATATTATTCACGTGTATTGAAGAATGCAAATTATTTTATACTTTTAGGGCGTATTGAGTTTGTTTTTTCTTAAACCACATCAGTATTTTAAAATGTTTATTTACCCTTGTTAACTTGCAAGGATCGTATGTGACCTTTATGACTTAATACTTTCCCCTGCCATATTTCACAGGGATACGTAACTCGTCTTGCCACAATTTCCATCCACGACCATTATTCCCCGTAACTTCGCTAACTTTCCCACTTTGACGTTAGAGCGAATACATCGCACAGAATCTGAACACAATTGAACACTTGACGAGTAAGATAATGGAATTGTATTAAATTGCAATTAACACACTTTGAGTTGATTGTAACTCACTGGCTAAGTGTCGTAATTTCTAAAAAGCATCAACTTGGCAGATTTACTGACTTATTTATAATGTAAGTCTGCTATCCCAGGACCGCACGCATCTCGATAAAAATTCCGGCGATAAACTTCCTCTTCGGTCTCTGGTGAAGCTTGGCGTTACTTTGCGGCGAACACTTGCTATCGCGTGTGTGGTCCAGGCATTCAATTAATAGAAAACAGTATATTTCAAACTACATAAATAAAAAAAACTAATATTAAAAAAAGCAAAATATATTTTTTTACAATTTTGGTCAGTCTGCCTATCTGTCTGTTTCGTCAGCATATGCTTTAGCCACGCTGAAGCTCTAATTGGGCCGGCTCGTCCGAAGTGATACCACGGGCTCACAGAACACTCAGCGTGAAACGGTACTTTTGTTTTGTTTCGCAGAGTGAGTGAGAATACCGTAGGCCCTTAAAAAATCCGCCTAATGGGCATAATTTAAAGGGCTTACGAAATCCTCATTCGCCCAGCGAAACACAGTACCATTTCACGCTGAGTATTCTGTAAGCACACGGTATCACTTCGTCAAACCAGCCCAATAAGTGCGTCAGCGTGTCTCTCCTAAGTAACTTCGCTTTATGAAGTTCTAAAAATCCAACGTTATTTGTTAAGAGAAATATCTCAACCCGTATAGATACGCCATATGTTCCAAGTTTCAACGGCACAAGGTAACTGGACTATGGACTTAAAATAAAGTTGTATGTGAAATGGCAAAAAAGGTAAAGAATCGCGCTCGCTACGGTGATATATCGCGAACAGTTTCGTTCGGAGCATGGCTTTTGCTTATTGATGACCTGTTATTTATTAGTTTGGTGCACTCGGCGTGCGACGTGATACGCTGCTCTGTTTCATGTGAAGTGCTCTCTGTATTCGGGTTCAGTTCTCCGTTCATCATTCAATAATTTCATCAACAATGATCATGCCCTAAAGTCAGTAAATATGAACCGGCATATGTGTTGATAATCGCTGTTCTGCGTTTAACGGTTAGATTATTTTTCATAAGAAGGTAATTGAATAGATATTTAATATGTTTTGAGAGCGAGGGTTATCGGGTACGAATCACGGTTCGAACAATTACGTCTTAAACGTTTAAAAAAAGAACGTACGTATCTCCTAAAGTCCGGCAACGCACCCGCGGCCTAGCAGATGCTCGTGTGACTCTTATCCTAGGTGATCCTCCTGCTCGTTAGCTACCGTTTCCATAAAAAAAACCCACCGAATATTTCCAAATTGAATTGCTTAAGGAGAAACGATATAAGTAAAATCTCCTTCGAAGAGGCGACGTGTCTTATCAATTTTAAAAATGGAACAACGAAAAATATTTTCAAGACACGAAACAAGGTTGGTGAATGTATTCGATTTATTATATGTTTTACAATAAATCCGTATTGATTTAAGTCGTACAGTCGTGTTGAGAATACGCATTGTTCGCGAGCGGAATACAGTTGGCAAGCGTCCGAGGGCGTTTGTCGTTTGTCGCACGACTGTACACTACACGTCTCGCGATGTAATCCCTCGTTTTACAAGTCTATACGATTTTTGCCGACATTTCGAATATCATTTCTCTCCAACTGAAGCGGTCTTCAAAATATTTTATCGGTAAAGCATTCATTTTCGTTTCAGATACTAATTTTACTGTTAATTTCGGAGTAATTGTTTATTGAGATATGATAACAGAAAGATTTTATTGCGTCTGAAAATGCGAACAGAAGTATTTTTAAGCTTTTTTTATATACTACGAGGTATGGTAGGGTCCCCTAATAACGCCCATGGGCAATATAGCTAAACTAGCGAAATAGTAAAAGTAATATTTAATCTATAGCGAACAACGGAACAGGTGGGTTTCCTATATGTTAAGAGAACACCGCCGCCCATGAACATCCGCACTCACTCTGCGAAACACAATATGAATACTGTTTCACGCTGAGTATTCTGTGAGCCCGTGAAATGACTGCGGAAGAGCCGGCCGGCAGTACAGCTCCAGCCTAGGTGCCTAATTAGTGCATCGACACATGATTAATCATGGTTCTCCTACGGGAAAGACGGTATTACGACACTCGTCTGGCCAATATCAAGTTCTTTTAAAGACTGTCTACTGTTATTATTTATACAGGGACTTAAACTAGATACCCACCGCGACTCGCTAGCTTACAATACCAACATGCTTAGATGCGAATAACGCGCGAAAGATCCTATACAAGCAATTCTTTAGTGGGATATGGTGTTATCAATAATGTAAGATAACTTCTCAATAAGTCATAAATCCTCCCACACAGAGCGCCTCGGCTGCATGCCCACTCCGAGAGGATTCTGACAATTGCGGAGCCTCGCCGGAATAAAATACAATATATCAATAGCTCTACTCTAGGTTACTCACTTTTCATTTTTAACAGCCGATAAAAAAGTGGAATGTTTTATTTTATAGGGTTGTTCAACGAGGCAAATACGGTTTAAATCAAACAAATAGAGGGAGAACGTATCTCCGTAATAGTTTCTTAATAAGTCTTATCAATAATATAAAAATCAATCGCTAAATGTTTCAAAGCGCAAATCTCGAGAATAGCTGAACCAATTTCGATAATTACTTTTTTCATGTTTATTAGGGTACGAGTAAGGTTTACGTATATAAAAATTAAAAATATGCCTGAAGCAGTCTAAAACAACACTTTGCTATACTCGCTTTACAAAATATACAGTTCAAATATTAGTGGTAAAGTTTGGGGAAGGTTAAAATTACCCAACTACAAAAATGGAGGGTTAAGTAGTTTAAAATTTTTTCGGGTCTGGCGGATCCAAAGATCGCTGAGGGTTTTTAATTGAACTCTGCAGGGTTCGTGCAGGATGACGTCTGCCGCGTTCATTTCTTTATTATAAAATAAGAAGCCTTATATAAATAATCTATGTTGAGACGTATGTATTTTGTATAATATCTTAAATGTATAATAGGATAGTTTCAATATAGAATTACAAGTATTATAGGAAAAGCGGACAGTTTCAATAACGAATAAAGATGCTCCAATACCGCAGTGTAGGGTCCCCTCCCGGACAATGTCTATTTCGTTCGGAGCCAACGTTTGCCGAGTCCCGAACAAGCCGTGACACACAATTCAGTTACGACGATAAACGAAGATGGAGAGCTTTTTCATGCTACCATATTTGCTGTATTAAATTGTTACACGCACCATTTCTAGTTTGAAGTCTTAACGTTCAGGAAGGCATTAGCGTATTTAATAAGAATAATAATTATTGTTTTATTAGGATTTTGGTTTATTTTGATTTTATATTTTATTACGCCAAAATAAAATAAATAAATTATTTTATTTTATTCTTTGTATTTTAGTCTTTGGGGGAGGCCTATGTCCAGCAGTGGACTTAAATGTGCTGATGATGATGATGATGAAGGATAATTATCACGGAAATATTTGAAGCTACATTATCTAAATTATATTTGGTCTTTATAATGGTATGACAGATGCCGTGAGAGTGTCTTAATACTGTCTTACCTGTGGGAGAACGATCCTAAAGCGTATGTTGATGCACTAATTAGGTTGATTCAAAGGAATGAACCAAAGGCTTACCGAATACCAGCGTACTTCTATTGTATTTTTCTGAAAGAGGTCCAATAAGTTGAAAGCCAGCAACAGTACCAAAGCGCGAATTGTCCGGGGCGGTCGGAGATCCCTTAACATCAGCCTCGTTAAGCGTTGATATGGATTGCGTCGAAAAGTCGCCTGTTTTACGCAATCCAAATTTCCATTGTGCCCGCATTCCCAACTTGTTAGTTCAATCTTATGCAGTTTGTTTAAGTTTGGCCGTTTTCTGGCTCGACGTGTGTTTGTTAGGGAATAATCTTTGCGCCGTTCTGTCCAGACGACTTGTTTTCGTGATTGATTATATGTTCTGTTACGCAGGCGGACTTCCACGCTGCGGTGCTAACTTTTGTAGCTTAATTCTAATTTATTCAATCATATTTATCAGCGTGAGACATTTTCCCGTGTGAAATATATTGTATGATGAAAAATAACTTTTTGACAAATAATCTATGCTTAGTCTTTTGTTATATTGAAAGAATTGTCTGAAAATTTAACAATATACATTAGAATCTTTTTATATATAACCGTTTATATATGGCAAACAAACAGGAGGCTCACCTAAGGCAAGCGGTCCTGCGCTCATGGACACCCCTAGCCCTTGCAGAGCCGCGGGTGCGTTGCCGAACTTTATGTTGTTATGTACAAAATATTACATAGTCTACGTTAGGATAATTGCTAATTAATATTAGTACAATTGTGTTTCTTTACGACATCGAGAGATTGCTGTGAAATTTTTGTAACACGGAAGACGCACAAAGGCATCTTTATACTCGTTTGGGGCACGGGTACACGGGTGGCCTTTACTTATTACTTTCAGTTGTAAATAAATAAACTTACGCTTCGATTTTTAGGATGCATTAATTTATCTTGACTTTACTCCACTAGTAAATGTTTGCTTTTTTATTCATTAAATAGCTTAAAATATAAAAATGTGACGTATATATAATAATCCCGCCTAAATGACAGGCAACTTTAACTCAATTACATGAATAAAATAATTGCAGAGTATAAAAAGTGTGAAACTAATTAAAACCGCGTTCGCCGTTGCATCGGACAAATAAGCCGCGCTATTCACTCATTTTTATAATAAAGAGTGCGTTAATAACAGTTTGCATTTTAAAGCTCTCAACATTATTATATTACTATCCCATAAAAACATATATTACTAGCGAGTGGATGAAAATAAACAGCAATGCCTTTAATTAACCACGCCCCATCGCTGTCCGCTATTATAGACCGCAGAAGCATTGCTCTTATTTCAACCACTTTTCACCACCAATCGATGTCTCATTTCTTTAAAAAAAATTGGATATAGCGGAGAACAGAGCAAGTGGGTCTCCTATATAGTAAGGAAACACCTATGGACAAGCGTGCCACAGTCCGCGTGTCAGTCGTGTTACCGGATTTTTTACACCATTACGCATTTAAGGGCCTCTGATACCACTCACTCAGCGAAACACACTTACTGCCTATATTCGCTAATAAATCATGCCAAATATATTGTGTTTTTATCCAAATAAATTATTATTTTGTAGGTTTCATAAGACAACCTTTACTTAATTTAAGCTATCAAATAATCTTACCTGAACATAAAGGAAAACACGTCTGGTAATAACACCTTATTTCACACAAATTATAAAATCGATTTAGTATAATTTATCACTCTTTACTGCCTTTATAACTCAATATGTTTACTTACTTAGTATACTCAACTTAATAGTATTTCGTTGACTGGCTTATTAGCGAAGATTAAAGGGGAAAGTTTCCAAATCAAAATTTTATACTGAAAATGGCATAAAGCAGCGCGCTAATTAAACAGAATGTTCTAGAGTCGAGACTTTTCAAGTATTTTAGAGGATCTGTGTAAGCATTTAATTATATACGCAATAAGTTTACATCATATAAGATTGAATAATCAAAATAAGAGGTCTCACCGTTCTAAAGGCTTTATACTAAACTCACTCAAGAAATTACTAAAGGTTCTATAAAAAATACCATTCATTTTAATATCATCTGTCTCTGACAAATCTCAGGGGCTTATTAAATCTGTGTCTATTAGCTAACTAGCACTTCGCTTTTATTAATCCCAGGTGAAAGATGGCGTGGCGTTCGTTATGTAGTTGTGTTTTAGTGGCATTGCAGCTACAAAATGGATGTACTGATTTTAATGCAGCGTTACGTACACTTATGAGTTTAAAACATGCATTTTCATAATATTTTATTTATTTATTTTCTAAATAATATTAACAAACATCAGCTGATGTTGAACAAAAAATTTAGGTACTTAAAATACTATTCCCAGATCTGGGCGAATGAAGAATCTGCGTAAGTTGTTAAGTCATTTATGTTGACGAAAATTTGTCTGAAAAATAATATCTGATCATTTTCATTTGTCAGTCATTTTAGTCTGGAAATACTTGATCCACGAAGGTATACCTACAAGAAACCACGTATATTTACTTTATATCGCATAGGTCATTAATAAAAAGTTAAAAATTAATAATGAAGATGGCGGTTGCATTATCATAGAGCAGCAATTTGGCGGCAGCGTGCGTCGCATTACGCGATAGCTCTACGCCAAAACAGCGCAATAAATTGTCCGTGATGTGTTACCACTGATATCGAATACAGTTTTTCATGATAAAATGGAGTTTCACTGTCGTCTTAATAGCTTTAAATGAAATAGTGGGCCCGGTTGATGCATGAGCGCCGCTCGCTATTGAAATATGGCCGCCACCAATTGAAACAGATAGTTTTGTTTTGGGATGTCCGACCTTAACATGGAGACGGTATGTTGGCGCTAGCATTGTATAAGGGTCTACATTTTCATGTTATTTTGATTAAGCACAATATAAAGGACTTTATTACGGTAGAAATATAATAGAAAAAAGTTGAAAATACATTTAATAATAATGTGTTAATAAAAATAGATTTAGATAGATAGATTTAGAAGAAAAAAGGTTGTTGTTATATAGAATAAAATTTTATATTTAGTAGAGCTATTAGCAAGATAGACGCGGCCGCAAGACTTAGCAATCTCGTGAAATTCTTTCAGTAGTTTGTAAACCATACTTATATGATAAAAAAGAATGCTTTGCGGTTGTACAATTTCTTTTGCGACCAAGTACCTTAACTTTTTTAAAAGTCGTTAAAAACAATATTGATGAATCTTTGATTGTAATGATAATTTATTGTTTTGGTAATTTAAAGAGTTAAAAGGAAATATTTATAAGGAGTTCATTGAGTATACAATTTCGTTGTCGTCATCTTATTTGTTATTATAACGAGCATACTTGCTATCAAAATACGAAGAGATTTATAAAAGAATGTCAAAATTTTGCAACCACATTCGGTGTCAAATTAAATCCACCTCTATAACATTTGCTTTCAAGCGAGAATAATTCTTAATACATGCGTTCATTTTAACGCTGGTGTATTTTAAAAGACTATAAATAAAGCTGTCTACTCGTTAGGCTAAAACTCGAGCATGGCTGGACAATATTTGCTAATTTTCAGCTTGAAATACCGATAAATAAATACTAAGTAAAGTACTAAACGACTATTTTATTTTTCATCACAAACTGTTCCTACTTGTTTAACATAGCATTTCTCATTCCTTAAATCGGATTTATATTGGACCTAATATGAGATTGTGGAAGAGACGAATTTCCTTTTTAAATTCATAATTTACCTTATTAATCTTTTTTATTGTGTATATGGTAAGAGAACATCGCTGCACATAGACAACCGCGCTACAGTTCGCGCTTTGGTTGTGTTGCCGGCTTTTTACGTCACTAAAGCGGCATCATTTCAAGATCTATATCCTCTCTCACTCAGCAAAACACAATATAAGTACTAAATCACGCTTTGTAATTTGTTTTGTATGTCTTTGACCATGTTTTGTAGACAAGTATTTAAAGCAAGTATGGGTATCTCTAAGGTACTATCAGTGGATCGTCCAGCTCTATGTGCAATGTGTTGAGCTAGAGTGAGCAAAATATTAGTATTGTCCGAGTCGTATCGATAGAAAAAGTTTGCAGGCCGCGTAGAAGTAGCGACTCGACACGAAGGTAGCAAGCGGAACATTTGTATCGAGGGGTTCGTATAAATATTTATTGTGCAGGTGGTATACCGCTGGAGGATATTGGAGGATAAATTGATTGTGGCGGGTCGGTTTTCCATTTAGATATGGAAATTTCCCGGATTGTGTACGAAAAAAATCTTTGATTTACCCTTTTTTCTATACTCAACAAATCATGCTAAGTGCTTTTTGAGGTGTTGGTTTGAAGATTGTTTTCTATGGATTTTATAAGGCCCGCCCGGAACAGGCGTGCCTTTAGTTTGTCATCTGAATATTTGATGATCTGTTTAAACAGAGATAAAGTTTATTTACTCAATCTTTGAGATTTGAAATGCTTTAATTTTTTTTCCATTTGAACTTCAAACGACCGATATATATTTAAAATATAGTGTATATTATTAATTAATAACAAATATAATTTTATAATTTAAAAAATCTACAACTTTTTTATATTTTACCTCTTAACTAAGTAAAAGTATCTTTAAATTATAGGACCACATGGCAGGATGGATGACCACATAGAGATGCTATTTTGTTGTGATCACAATTATTGTACCAAAACATTAATTAGGAACTGAAGCTAAAAATATCAATGTAATAACATCGTTTAGAAATCTCTCTCGTTATTTTTTCTCAATATAAGCTTTTAAATTATTTAAATATAGTGTTTTTAGAATGTTTAATTTCTTAAAACGGAATCTTTAATATAAAAATTAACGTTAAATATGTTGCTAAGTGTAATATCTCATGAACTGTATATGGATGGTTCTTACGCAGTAAAAAGTTATAAAAAAGCCAGAAAGGTCTAAATACAAATCTTTCTATTCTCATACTACCATATAAACGATTAGAAATTATACTTAAAGTAATTTTTTACATTAATTTTATTCTATAAAGTTCCTAGCGGCGAGATTCTGTAAAGGCACTGCGATTGGTTTTAGAAAAAGGAACATTAAGGTTTTTCACCCGTAACAATCAGTTTTTTATGATATGGAATTAAAATGTTCATTTTCTTCCACTAAACCTTTTTGTTAATGGCGATAGTTTATTTAGCAAGAAAACCATTTCCGGGATCAGCTAGTAGGTGATAAAAAGAACTACACATAGAAAAGCCATATGAAGTTTCTATATGCGTTGTGATACAATAGCAGTTAGTCGATTTTCATTAGTCAACTGACCTTATTAAATATTCAAAGTGTATTGAAAATTAATAAGTGTAAAAGCTTGATTAAGTGTGATAACGCCATTCTTGATGAATGGACGGAGTGACAGGCAATTGTTGTACACCGCATGTTTTTCAATCCCGACCGAAAATGTTTTAGTTTGAATTGTATCTGTTTATATAGCGAATGGAACAAGGTCTCCATTATGGTAAGAAATTACCTCAGCCGATGGACAAACATGCTATAATACGCGCTTCGGTTGTGTCGCTGGCTTTATGCCGCAGGGATATAACTTTGCGATGATTCACTCAGCGATATATAGTACAGGTATAGTTTCACGCTGGTATTCTCTGAGCCCGTGGTTTCACTCCAGACGAGCCTGCAATTAATGCACCAGCATTTGCTTCAGTAGGGCTCTCTCATGGGTAAAAATATTATATGTTAGCAACTCATGCAAATATCCATGTGCTTGTTATAGGGGGAGAGAAACGGGACACATAAACATTAAGATAATTGACAGAGACAAAGGTTAGCCGCGCGACGTCGCCTAACGGAATTGAAACGAATGGAGCGAAGTTATTCGTTAATTAGGAGCCACAAGTTCCGTATGCCTCCTCCGAGTGTCGAAATGAGAATTAAACTAAACTTGTTTACCTTTCCGCAGAGCTGTTTATATGAAACTTGGCGAATACGTCCCCGCTGAAGGAAAATTAAGCTGAAGTGCCATAGACAAACTTGGTCGCTTTGTTCCCGGGAAAATATAAATTTCGTGTGCCAATCCACTTGGGAGTCATTTTTCCTAACGAAACTCCTTCAAACATTCAACTTATAATGTCTCGTCGTAGGTTCTTTGTTTTCAATTCACTGCTTTTTTATTATTCTTAGAGCGGCGCCACATCCAAATTTTCCTATTTCCTCAAACTAGTCGCGGGTTTCCCTCTAATCTCTGAATTATTTTTTCCATCATTCACCAGAAAGATACAGACCTTAGGAAACTTTAAACAAGTTTATTAAGCAAGAATGAGCATTATTACCTGCTGCGCCGCGGGTGCGTTGCCAGACTTTAACCAAATCAGATTGGTTAGAACTGAAAGCAGCTGATTCCACAGAGTTATGGTGGATGGTACTAAATACTCAAAAATACGCTAAGCTGTTATGTTACTTATCGAATACAAAGCTGTTACTTATCAAATAATCCTTACCTAAAGAGAATAATTTCGACTGTTGGAATTGTAGTAACCAAGCGCCGCTCTGCTGACAGCAGTGACAGCTGACAGAATGTCAGTAAAGTTTTGGACTTTACCTTCACAGTATATTTTGATTTTGACTTCAAATTGTAAGTTGTGTAATTAATTTCAATTATTAGAATTTCCTTAAATTAGTGAAACTCTTTTGTTCCGTTGTAAGTTTAAATATTTAACTGAATCCCTTGTGAATGTAGATTTGCTGACGTAAACGTTCCTATTATAAAGGTTGCTTCACTTGTGAAAAGTTCACAATTGCTCCGTTTCTCACTGATAGCAACTAATTTTGAGTAAATATTCTAAAATTAATTATAAATCAAAAATGATTCTATATTTTCCTAATTGATTAACAATTTGGTTTGAACACCTCTGTGTTAATAATACATAAAAAATAATAAATAATATTTGGCCACAGAATCAAAAAGGCAGTAATTAAACAATCACAATATGATCCTGATAAAAACTTCGCGTGTGATATACAACTAAAAATAGAAATAGAAATATCTACTCAGAGTTTTCAATACAAGCCGAAGTATAGATGGGCGAGCCACGATGAACCCCATAAAATAATAATTAAGCTCTTCAATATCGCAGCTTCGCGTCAAAGTATTGCACGCTTCGAGGGCGAATTGAAAGCGAAGCAACGATTCAGCGACTTGATGAATATCTTATGCTATTGTCTCTCACAAAGTTATAGATTGGGAATTTCAGATGAATCTTTTACTATCATTTTCTATTCTGATCGGGCTTATGCTTTTAAATTCACTGTATTCTATATATATTATAATATATAAACTTATATCTATATTCTCACCCGTGGGGGAGCCACACTGAAACTTATACTGTAGATACCTCATACCAATTGGGCAATGAACTCACAGAATACCAGCAATTGTCCTTGTACTGTGTTTCGCATATAAGTGATATTACCGGAGGTATACTAAGTTATACCCCTTAAGCGTCATAAAAATCGGGAACACAATCAAAACTTAGATTTTTATTCAATAGTCCGCGTGTGGTGGTATATTCGTTTACCATCAAGAAGTCTTTAAACGATAATATATAAATAAATGTTTATAATATATTCAAAATCTATATTTAACTAGGATATTGCATTGTATGTATTTATGCATTTTTAAAACAAGCTTAACGCGTGAAATTTACATAAATAATACGTCTCGATTATGAATGAAAGAAATTTCATGAGATTTACAAACAAAAATGCGATCGGTCATAACATTCACAGATTTATGCCTTTCCTCTGTTTGGTTCGTACTATGTCGTAAAATATGGGCATATGCTTCACAACAAAAGTCGTAAAGCAACGGCCATACATTGGAGTTTCCATTCGACATCAGTTGTCTGAGTGTGATTGATGAGGGAAAAATTTTACAGGCTGGTGATGACACTCATCCTTAATATGGATGCTAGACAGGACAAAAAGAACACAACTAAAGAACAACAGACGTCACCAAAAACGATAAAATCCAATTACACAATAATATAAGCTAATTTGTACGAAATTTATTTCAAAATTACTATTACATCATAGACACAACGACAGTAAAAAATTAAGATACATAAGAACTTGAAATAAATATAATTTTAAAAAAGGGCAGTACTGAGCTGTGAGTGACACCATAAATGGTGAGCTCCGGTGCACGACGTGCCCCATACACATATACACAAATAAGAAAAATAAAAAGCTTGGATTACTAATACAAAACATTACATTAAGATAACAAATTGAAGAAATGGAAAACAAAGAGAAGACATTGCTTGAACCCATAAATTAAAATAGTTAAAGTATACAGGATTGAATAAGTACAACTAAAGCCAAAGAGATGTTTATGTCTGTTAAGTGAAACTGAACAAATTGCCATGTCGATTACAGTAAAAGAAACACCAATTTTGAAAATACTGAATCTACTATTATAATAATAATAATACAAAAAATTAAGGAGGCCTTTCAAAAATGTCGCTTAATCGGCGTTAAAAGCCGGCAACACAACCAAAACGCAAACTGTGGCATCTATGGGCTGCGGTGTTTTCTTACCATATAAAAGATCCGTTGTCCGTTATACCTTAAATAATTACAATCAAACAGCTCTGTACTAATACATCCTTCCGTTTTGGTCGGTGGCTAAAGCTGAGCACAATTATTCCGTCTGTCCCTATATCTTCAGCCGACATAATGCCTCTAAATCTCTTAGGTAATGAAATGTGAAGGCAGCAACGGGATTATCGAGTAGAGGCGCCGCGCCCCGATGTTCTAGCGAATGATTTACTTTCGGGGGAATGCAACAACATCCCGAAGATACAAGCTTCGCGGAGACGAATTCAATTTGCAAATTATTCCTCATCGCATATGGTTTATTCGACCGTTTCTAGCTGCGAAATTGTAACGTATGTATTGTATAACCAAACAAATTAATACGATGATGACGTAATAAACCGATATTTTATTTTTTGAACGGTTTAAATCACTTATTGTTGTGAAAAATAGCTAGAAATTCTGATAGGATAAGCGGTTTTCCACTCATTGTCCATGGACACCCCCATTCCCTGCTGCGCCGCAAGTGCTTTGTAAGTCTTTCAGGGACACATTAGCTCTTTTTTGAAGGTCGTATTCCTTTGAAATTTTTTTAGAAATATTAACCATTTCAATTTCATATCACACCTTTGTTAAATTTTAGACTTTAAAACACGTGAAGCGCGATATTTAGTATAAATAAATTATTCTTTTTACTTTTCTTCAACATGGCGAAAATGTGTTGTCGGTCTTGCGCAAGCGACGAATATCGGTTCAGCAAAATTGACAAATTTGGCCGGACCTACTCTATACTACTACCTTAAAGAGTATTAATAATTACACGTGTCTTAATGTGCTCTCAAAACTCTTAAAGCGAGACCTTGAAGGTGGCTGTCTCAAATCAAAAAGCACTTTGTTCCCGGGACGGACAACATGTAGTAATAAAGCCCGGAGAGGCCGTAAACATGATATTAGTATTCAGGTGACGTCGGGGGAGACGCATTAACCTTTAAAAAGGGGTCAATGCGTAAAACTTGTATCCCCTGATATCTTATTCTGGCCAACTATTTGTTCGGGGGCTCCGCAGGCGACAGGGCCTCCGTCGAATATTGATTGGCCTCGGATTAATTTGCTTTTCATCACTTCGCCAACTAGCTGAAGGGTCGCCCACCTTCGCTAGGCCCAACGTCTAGTTGCAATGCTCATCACACAGATGTATTTTATTGAGAGATGCAACATAAAACAATAAATAGAAATAAATTTATTTCCTCAATAACATAATTCTACATATACTAATCCAAAAAAACATTAAAAAGGTGCAAGTTTATGAAATTATTTTGAATTATTCATATTATTGAAAAACATTAATTCATTTCAAAAATTAATAATTTAATTTAAAAAATATTCGACAATCCGATTTTGGTAATACAACCTCATTAGTAGCGTAATCAAATGAAAATATAATTGTAAATTAATATAAACTGGTGATCAATCAAAATGAAGAGCGTCATGAAAGGTATTTGGAACGCTGACAGTTAAAAATTTGCAGCTTAAAATCAAGGATCTCGACCGACTGCTGGCTAAAATACATTTAGGCGGGAATCTAGCGGTTGCCGTTCTACGTTTCACGACAACTTCCAGCACGAGTGACTCTGTCAGGTGAATAATAAATGTTCTCTTCGTCCTTCTATTTGCTCGCAATATAACTTGCATACAATTTATTTCTATAAACAGTTTGTTTTATATATATTTTTTCTTTTTTATGGTATAGCAGACAAGGGAGCAGTGTGGTGCCCTAGAAGGCAATAGAACAGCGTCGCCCATGGACAACAGCGCCACAGACCGCGCATTACTTGTATTGCCAGCTTTTTACAACGCTTAAGCGGCATTTTTAACGGCCTCCAATAACCTCACCCACTCAGCAAAACAATACAACTGCCTTGTCACGCTGAGTATTCTGTGAGCCCGTGGTATCCCTTCAGGGCGAGCCGGCCCAATTAGTGTGTTAAGACACTCGCCCGGCCACTGTCAAGCCCTTTAGACCGAATAATTCATAAATTAAATTATCAAACCCGATACCTCTCGCTTCATGGTAGGCTCTCAGAAATCTCTAGCCATAGAGTCCTTATTTAAATGCATCAATTTCAGGTATCTAGATTTTCATTTCAATTTAAACCTCTTGGCATTGGTGAGTTCATTTATTAAGGAAGATTTTATGATAATTTATATCAAAAAGATCAAAATATTGAAAAAAAATTGGGAGGTTTGGCAATGGGCAGACCACATCGCACGTAGCCGATAGGGCCGAAAATTGTTAGAGTGGAGACCACGGACCGGCAAACGCAGCGTGGGACTTCCACCCACAAGGGGGACAGGCGACCTTAAAGGTCGCCGGAATACGCTGGATGCAAGTCGCCTCCGACAGGAAATCATGGAGGTCCAAGGTGGAGGCCTATGTCCAGCAGTGGACGTCTTATGGCTGAACTGATGACGATGATGGTCACTGAAAAAATATAGTTAATTTGTTTAAGAGAATATAATTTTTTTCAAAAGCATCATTCAATATAATATGCCCATAAACAAAATGTAATTTCGTAAGGAGAACCTTTTCTAAATATGTTTGACCCCAACGCTTAGAAATACTTGGGAATAAACGAAATAATTTATTTGCTCATTAAAAGTTTCAAGATTTTACGCTCCCTTCCTAACCGAAGCCAAAAATTAATTTCTATGCATAATGATACTGAAACGAGTTATATGTTGTTCGCATTTAAGAACTTAATTAGAAACGTTAATTTTCAAACACAATTATACAGAACAATAAGTGTTTTCATTTTCATAAATATGTCTCTGTCAGGTGGGTGTAGTGTTGCCCAAATGCAAGACTTAGCTTAGCTTGCAAGTAGTCTTGCAAGTCTTGATTTCATAGTAGACTAATGATATTTATTAAAGTTTTCTTCAGATCTGAGAAAAACCTATCCAAATAGGAACATTTTGAGCTTGAATTAACATAGCCATAGTAAAGACCAACCAGATTTATAAAATATCTCCAAAGATTTAATAAGAAATTCCAACAATCACTGCCAAAAAGGGTGATATCGTGCAAGTGTATCAATTTTTAATTGGTTATTTTATTGTAATATTTTTTTGTATTAATGATTTTTTTTTATTATATCTGTGTTGTGCGTATATTTTTACTCTATAGCTGACAACGCAGCAGGTGGGTCTTCTATGTGATAAGAGAATACTGCAGCCCATGAACAACCGCACCACAATCCGCGCATTATTTGTGTTACCGGCTTCTTAGGCCGCTTAAGTGGCCCTTTTAAGAGCCTCCGATATCCTCACTCACTCGGCAAAACTCAGCACAAGTACGTTACGCTGAATATTCTATGAGCCCGTGGTAACTTCGGACGAGCCGGCCCAATTACTGCGTTAGCATATGCTTTAGCATGTCTCTCCCACGGATACGACAGTCTTAAGACACTCGCCCGGCACCGAGTAAATTATAATTGTCCGGACCGGTATTCGAACTCGATACCTCTCGCTTCATGGTACTCAAAAGGTTTCAAGTATGGGGAGCACTGTGCACTGGCGTTCAAACAATTGTGGTGAAGCTTTTTTTTTTTTTGAATGGACTATCGCTGTCGGCATAAGACCTCAGCTTCCTGGCCGTGATCGTCTAGTGGTTAGGACCCTACGTTGTGGTGAAGCCCAGCGCTAGCGCTTTTTAAACTTACCTTTATAATTTTTGTGACATTTTTGTTCATTTTTATTGTTGCTTTGTTTATTTTGTATAGGTATTATCTAGGTTTTAAATAAATAATAGTTTTAATGTGCGTATTTATTCCACCTTAACTATACACTTTTACAATGGCTTGATAGAATTAACTTAGTGATTCCAAGTAACAATGTATGCATATTGTCGCTCGTGACTCGTCACCTGTCGGCAATAAACTGCTCATTTGCGAAACATTGTCAGGGGCGCGAGCGCGAAAGCCGACGATCTTTTACGATATGACAATTGTGATTCAAGAGCCTGTAAATTTATATCGGTTACAGTAACTGCCATTGTTCGTCTTTACGTCTCCGCCGCGAATCGCTAAGACATGCTCGTTATTAATGGCAGCTCAATCCGACGACCCATTCCGAAATGGATGTGCCCGTTGAAAAAATAAGCTTCCGTCGTGTGGGCTCTTTGTGAACAATCATTTTTATTGTTATATAACAGAAGCCAAATTTTCTACGGATCTAATAAAGTGTTATTACGTTATTATACTTTATGTTCCATTATGAAATGTCAACTGGCTAAAACTTCTTATTCGATATTTACGTAATATATTATATAAGACAACGATGAGTAATATGCGATCTTTATAGATTATAAATAATGTAAACTTAATAATATGTATTACCATTTGGTAAGAATCCAATTTTTTTATCTGGAGCTCTGTGTAAAAATCCATCATAATATAAGCCGGCTAAAGGTCGAAATTCTGAAGTCAATTTATCCCCTGAGTAGATCGTATTCCAAATTTCCTTTGGCGATTGATATACTGGGCGCCTATAATAGGAATCGGTGTTAGGTTTCACGGCGTCATAGTAGTTGGTATATGTTGAATCTTCCCTTGTGTCGTGCTTTGAATATGTTATATCGTTAGTCCATACTTCGCCAGTTCTAGTCTTAACTTCGATATCCATAGTATCTTTGGACGTGAAATTTTTCCAACTATCATCTGTTGATGGAAGCATAAAGTCAAAATGTTTTGGAGCTTCTGTGATTGTTAATGTTGATATTTCATCGTTCTTATATGCTGCGGTTGGGTACGGGCCATATGGTTTTGACATATTTCTATGCTTTTCTGTTTCCATATCTGTAAAAGTAGTATTTTGAATGAAATCAGTAACAGGTGTCATAGTCGTCCTCTCATTTGCTTCAGTTACGGTATCAGTGGTGATTCTCTGTCTAAATGCGTCTTCTTCCATATCAGCTTCAAGCAATTCAACGTTACTTTCTAGCGTATTATTTTCATCGTCTCTATTATTGGCTTCAATGTCTGATGTATTACAATGTTGTTTGAGTTTTTCTGAGGGAGTGGCTTGATACAATCCATTTTCAGTAGAATTTTCGTTGTGTCCATGTAAATAAACACTTTGATCCTGATTAAGCGGCAAAACAACCAGTGGTGATAATACTATTGGTAATTGTAGACCTAAGTTTTGACCCATTTTGTATCCTTGAAGAAATCCAATTAGTGGAAACAAATTGCCTTTATTTCTTAATACTGATGGACTTGCCGCAAACACTGAAAATATATATAAAATACGAAGTAAATCTTTTTGATCATACAACAACAATAACTAAAAACTTTAATAAGTAAATGTAAGAATTTTCAAAATTATGAATATACTTACAAAAATAGAATCTCGATACTAACACTAAAATGTACAAGCTTCCACTCATACGCATTTTGTATTTTCAAATGAAGCGAAATCGAATAACTGCTTGCAATCACTTGTTATTGGATGACCGTATGCATATGTCAAGCAACACCAGAACACACAATACGTTGAAACAAAACTTGTAAGGAGAAATATATTACGTATAGTAATTTCTTAATATGCTGCAAACTAGAACTAAAAAATAGAGGAAAGTATAAAATATAATAATTTTATAATAAAAGGTTTTTATTTTTCTATTTAACTGTTGGCAAATGAGCAGAAGTTTCACCTAGGTCTAGCGGTCCACCCCCAGCCCTTGCAGGGCCGCGGGTGGGTTACCGGGCTTTAAGAAACTAGATTGGAATATATTTATGGAATTATATATATACTATATTTATGGAAACTATGTTAAAACAACAGAGAGAAATGTAATAACTCTATATTTTTAACTTCTAAAATGTAATTGTCGCATCTTTGTATTTGATGTGACTTTGTTGTGGCAGAAGTTTAACGAAATTTACGTGACGAGAAACAATTGAAGAACTTTGATCATCACTTTGTGAGTACTTTGAGGTATGATAACAGTCTTCCATATAGAATTTATGTAAAATTCGATTTGTTTATGAAATAACAGCTATTCGAACTATATAGCATAAACCCTAAATTGGCAAATTTTTATTACAAAACAACTGATATCTCATTGACAAGGGGATAACGTGAAATGCTATGACAATGCGGGCACGCATTGCTTCAACGTTGTGATATCTGTATTTTCACTTTCATTGTGGAAATTATTACGTATTGAGGTCTCTTGCGTTTAAAAATGGATAATTTATTTCTTAAAACACGTAAATATGTCACAGGTGTATTCTAGGTGCAATGTATGTTTTCAAAATCATTCATATAACAAAAGTTAATAATCCGTTATTACATTTATAACTAAGTCAGGTTATACCATTTACAACAAAATAATGAAAAGACTAATATAACAAAATAGATAGATAATTTTTTTTACAATATATCTCGAGTATTATTAATTTTTACTCTATTTATTTAATAGTGAGGAAAATGTTTTAATTAATGCTGCCGTGCGAGAAGCATGTTGAATCATATTCTGACGGACTAAATGGGCTGGCTCGTCCGAAGTGATACCACGGGCTCACATAATACTTAACTGTGTCTCGCTGAGTGAGAGAGTATATCGAAAGTCCATAAAAATGTCGGGTTGTTTAAGTGGCGTAAAAAATCCGGCAATACCAACGATACGCTGAGTGTTGCGGGTTGTCCATGAGCGGCAGTATTCTCCAACCATATAGAAAACCTGCGTGGTTTGTTCTTAAGCTATACCATAAAGAAATAATCCAATAAACTGTGGGTAGTCACGACGTAGTACCATTTATAATATATTAAATATTTATGTATATATTTACATAGCAAATAGTAGTTAATGGAAATCACTGTCAAATCGTTTAGCAAGGCGGCTCTGGCTGGGCTAAGGATGGCTTAGGGTTCATAATTGAAACCTGTGGGTTGTGTACCAGGCGTATGCCCGGTCCGAATTTATGAAGGTCCAGATATATAGCACATAGTAAGATAGTTACAATAATAAATATACACTCACTTTAGTGAGTTGGCTTTAGCCAACAATATTAAAACAAAAATATTATGTTTAACTATACTATTATTATCATTAATTAACATATTTATTACAGTATTCGAACTATTCATCAGATTCTAAAACAACTCAATAAATTGTTATTATTGTTCTCTATCTATTCGGAAATTGACTTTCAACAAAGAAACTTCTTTAATTAAATGACGCTCATTACGCTGTCCTAGTTTCAGTACATGATAAGGTAATATTTAAAAATACCAGATACTTTAAAACATTATAAATTTTAATTGTAAGAATTTATTTCATTACATTTTTTCCAAATAATTTAGTTAAATTGGGGTCATTGTCAATTAACATCATTATACCTGTGTTGGGTATGATTCGCTGCTCTCCTTACAAACAAAAACGGTATTACTTAATTACTTATTAATTCATGTAGGTAATACATATCATGTATTACCTATATGAATTGTATAGGCAAGAGAAATAATCTCGAGAAATAATAATATATAATAATAATCATCACATAATAATAATAATCTCGAATAATCTTGAGATTAATAAAAATTACATTTGCGCTTAATAAATGTTCAAGTAATGAAGCATACGAGAGACACCTTGCCTGGTACTAAATAATCGTTGGAGTCGGCAACTACAGCAAAGTGAATATAATTCCTGACATCGAACGATATTACTTTGTAAGCGGTGTTCGAGTGAGATAGTAATAAAGTTCAGACAGATCAAGTTGAGTCAAATTGGACAGCGCTGCAAAGCGAACAGTCGCTTTCCTAATAACGCCGGAGCGGAAGTGTCACCTGGCGATATTAAAATTCTAATGTGCAATTCGATACAAGCTTTGCATTCGTTCGAGAGCCTCTAACACAATTTATCGACGACACTCGTAAACATTAAACATTAAAGTTGTGTTGCCGACTTTTTACGCCGATTAAGCGGCACTATTAAGGGCTTTCGATATCCTCACTCACGTTGCAAAACACATTACAAGTATCGTTTCACGCTGAGTATTCTGTTTAATAGAGAATAACAACTTAAAATGAAATAAATTCCAATGCCGGAATATTATTCACGAAATACTCAAGTAATTGATACTTAATTATTGACTTTAATTAACTGCTCTAAATATAAATTTGATATTTTGTAATTAATTTAATAAATCCAAATTAATATCTGTAAGTATTCGATACGACCTTAACTCTCTTTATATGTCTTAATAAATTAAATCATGTTGATGTAGCAATATGGCCTATGTCCAGCAGTGGACGTCTTACGGATGAAATGATTAAGATGACGATCTACCTATAACGATAGGTTTTTAAGAAAATCGAAAAGTTTTTTTTTTTAAACTAAAGGCTTATTAAATTATATAAGTAATGAAATCATATTTGATTGCGATTTAAATTATTGCTAAAGTTTATTAAAATAAAAGTAAAATTATTTAAATTCTTAGTAGTTCTATGTTATTAAGGAAATATTTTAATTATTAAATCTTTTAATGATTTGTTTCAATTAAATAGCTCTTCACGCAGTTGTAGTAAGGATATTTTGATTGTTACAATAGTTAAAACTAGATTTTGTATGTGGCCAAAATCCTTGAAATATAATTTATATAAGTTATATGATACACATTTAAATGAAGTGTGACCTAATATGTGACCTCCCTTTTAACAAGCAAATAAACTGATAAAAATTGTTCGTAATATTGATCTTTTTTCTTTGTGTATTGGATAACTTTATATACAGTTTTTTACTTTATATACCTTGATACAAGAAACAACGTGGGTGTTAAATTAAGGACAATGCGAATTATAGATTCCCAAGTAACAGTCGTCTCAGTTCTCTTGGAAATATGATACAAAGCAACGTGAAAATAAGTAAGTGCTCCATTCCAAATTGTCGCTCGCTTCCCTCGAAGGGGCTGCATTCGTTTTTAGGCAATATACCCCGCGGATATGAAATAAAGAGAATCTCTCATCTGTGGAATCGTAATAATGGATTCTTTTCACCTGTCATCCATCCCCGCTTCAACTGTAATATCCTTGTCTTGTTTATCTCGATGTATTGTGTTTGAAGATACAGGATATCTTTTGAGAATGTATTCGTCATAATCTCGGGAGGATCGCTTTGTTGCTGCTCTGCTGATACTCGCTGAAGCCCGTGGCTGTGCGTGGATTATACTTTTTGCAATGCAACGTTATATCAAGAAACAAAGCCAATATTTTAGAAGTCATGGTCTTTCTTTGAAGTTCTTGTATTTCAGTTTAGAGTTAGCTGTAACATTCAAATAGTCCGCATGACTGGAGCTATTAAAACCACGCTTGACTAGAGCACATTTTTTGCCAGAGGTCAATATCATATCGCTCGTATAAGGCTTGAATTTGACCTCCTACAGCTCGCCTACAGATCGAAATACCCGCTCCAACGGACGGGGCATGCTCATTCGAGCAATTGGGAAGCGAACGAGCCCTTTTCAGCAATCATACAGCAGTTATTAAGGTCCATTTTTTATTCTAATTTCTTTCGATTCTCCGTGAACCGTAAAAGTCGCAATCTCACTTCGCCATTACTCCACCTTTTGTACACTAGGAATTTACATAAAGTGTCTCGCCCGGTCCTTTGGGTCCCTTCCGGCTCTCTCTTATTTGCATTCGAATCTCGAAGACACGCTTCTGTGGACGCTTTTTGTTTCTAACAAATCACCGATTATTCTATAAACTTTATATTGTATGGCGGATATTGAAGCAAGTGATTTTCTTGAAGGTAAAAGACTACCGTCGCCTATGGACCATCGCGCCGTCCTCGGTGCCTTAGTTCTCTGACAGGCGTAGGCAATATAACTAAGTGAAACTCCGGTAACCTCACACTCAGATAATTACAGTACAAATATTGATTCATGCTGAGATTATGTGAAGCTGTGCTAACCATTCCTGACTAACTGAACTTTGTAAATATGAAATATTCTTACCAACATTAAATAATGTTGACGGATAATTTCTCTTTTCAGTTCATAAAGAGCGATAAAATAAATATAAGTCGTAAATAATCAAAGGATGAGGTATCTTAAAGTTTGCAAATTTGCTTTTGAACATCTATTATTCCGTAATTAAGTCATTGCGAAACATTTCAAATTAATTCAATATAATTTGTGAGATAGTCGCCATTTTCTATTACTATTTATTTATTATTAGTTATTAATTATTATTTATTTATTATGTTTTACTTCTTGAAAGTGATTTAAAGAAACAGTGCTGTGGCTGTTTAAAGTGCTGTGGTAATGGAATTGAACGGCTTTCGTAATTTGTACATTTGTAAGGGAACACTTTTTTATTCACATGGAATGAAAGACATGACCACTTACGAACTTCATTTAGTCAATGTTGACATACCTACTGTTCACTGAAATCCGATAACAGTGAAGATGAGGGCAAAGTGGTCTTATCACGAAGCGATAAGTATCGGGTTCGATCCGGGTCCGGATAAAAATATATAATTTATTCGGTTTTTGAAGTCTAGGGCTTGACAGTGACTGGGCGACTATCTTTACTCTATCTTACCCGTGTGAGAGCCATGCTGAAGCATCTTTACGCACTTTTTGATCCGGCTCGTCCTAAGTGATACCACGGGCTCACATAATAATTAGCGTAAAACAGTAATGTGTTTCGCAGAGTGAGTAAGGACATCGGAGGCCTTTAAAAAGTTGTGCTTAAGCGGCGGAAATAGCCGACGACACAACCAATGCCCGAACTGTGGCGCTGTGGTTCTTAGGCATCTTACCTCTTACCTATAGGAGACCTAACTGCTTTTTTTGGAAGGGCTATTTGCTGCCGGCCATAGAGCCATCACAGCTTCACATGGTCTTTTGGGGCGAGCCATAGGCTCGACATGAATTGCTTTTTAGCCGCGACTAGCGTAAGGGCATCTCATTCGAGACACGACCCTCGGCTTGGACCGTCGCGGGAGTGTTGGCCGCCCGAGCAGCCGTTCGGAAGCTCACCGGAGTGAGTCTGGCGACGTAGCTAGGTCCTCACCTCCGTATACGGTGGAGGCGGTTTTTGTCGCGATCCCTACACAGAACCCTACCATCTCACAGTCTCACCTGCTCCGGTGTCCGCTATCTCATTAAAAAATAATTGGCATCTCATTTGCCTCGCTAAAGATTTTGTACCTATTTGCAACGAAAAATCAAAGTCTAAAAGAATAGAATTAAAGATCATATTATTTAATACAATCTTTTATATTCAGTCAACTTTTGTATATATAGTGAATAAAAGACAAGAAGGAAGAAATAAAATAAATATAGAATAATGTTCGCTGTATGCTTAATGCCTCATAAATTTTAAAGTCCCGGCGGATATCAATGCTTGTTTATCGGCATGCGGCGCAGGTGGGCCTCCATATGCTTCACTTCCACAGGGGCCTACGAGTTTGTTTTTCAAATAACTAATTCTGAGATATTATGCTCTAGTAACATTCTCGCCATTTCTATCACATTTTCCTTTCATTATGTCTTTGTTTTCTGATCGTGTAATAGAGTTCATTGGGCCCGTTTTATTATTAGCTATTTTCTTTCTTTTCTTTATCAGTTATATCATGTATGAGTCTAAACAGCCGTGACTGAAAAACAAGGAGTGGCGGGTTTTCCTTTGAAAACTGATGACGACATCGATCTTAGCCTACAGTGTATCGAATGTATTTACTACTTTAACAAGAAGATTGTACAGATGGCATGACTTGGGTGAGCTTGCTACAGCTTGTCGCTACTTTGACTAGCGTAGGTTTGAGCTACAATTAAAAACATCTCCTAAAACACTAACATACTCGCAATCTTGTAAATGAATATCAAGATTGGAGTTTGTTGAATTCAACTTAGATTTGGAAACAAGTAAGGCCGGCAACGCACCCGCGGCTACGCAAGGGCCCGGGAGAGCCATGGGTGGAGGCCCGCTTGCAATAGGTGAGCCTCCTGCTTGTTTGCCACCGATGGTATATAAAAAAGATAGGTAAAGGTATATAAGAAAGAGGTTATTTAAATGTACTTTAGGTTAAATGGTGCTGTTTTAAACATAAACAAATGTTTCTGTAGTGCGTCAATGGACAACACATTGGCGGAGGTGATCTTTCTAAAGAGTAGACCAGAATTTTCTGTTGCCCACTATACCATAAATAGTGTAAGTGAACGCGTTCACATTTTCAAATTAAAACGATGGCAAACTAACAGCAGACTTGCCTAACATAAGCGTCTTTCCACTTCTGGATACCTGTAGCTCCTTCAGGATCGTGGGTGTGTTGCCGACCTTAAATTTGCGAGGAGGTTCAATAGCACGCACTCGCCACGCGTCTGTGCCGCATCCGAGGCGGTTCTTATATGTGATTAGCTTGTCGAGGGCTTGGAGTTTGTCTCCAATTCCACATATAAACAGTTAATTGTATATTTATCGGTTGAGTCCTTTTTACTACCGAACTCTTTGCGTCGACAGATATGTGCTGGGATCTGTTAGCTAAAAATATTGCAACCGTTTCAACTGTTCAAATGTTTGAATGCAATGGCCGACATATTGATCTTTTAAAAGCTATCTGTTTTCTGCTCCAGTCGAGGTTTTCAATTAATTTATTGGTCTTTTTACGTGCTGTAAAAAATTATAAACATCATTCAATGGATTTGTACACAATTTTAACAAGACCAAACAAACATAAATATATATGTTTATGACGAATTAATAAAATTATTTCTAATTTTAAGATTAGTTAAAGAATCTTCTGTGTCAAAAATATCCAATCTGTGCTGATTTAATAATACAATGAAATTCTATATGTATAAATATATTTGTGACATAGTAGCAAAGCATATAACCAGCGTGAAACAGTACATGTACTGGGTTTCAGTAAGTGAGTAGGGACCGGCAACAAAAGCCAAATTGGGATTGTATCGTGGTGTTGCCTTGGCGGCGGTGATCACACATGACTAGCCGGGACTATTGTCCGCTAATTAATACAAATATATAAAATCTAATGAAGCTAGAGATCAAAAACACAATCTTTTTTATTTTTTTTATCTTTTTAAATTGAAAAGAAACAAAGTTTTTACGAAAGAAGCCTTTATACTTTTTGCAAGTTGAGTTATTTGTGTCGCAACTACGTTCGAACTAGGAAGCTCGATAAAGTTGAAACTTCAAAGCACACAAATATAAACTCATCTTGCAAATGTTATTTTAGTTGTGATTTGACGAAATGCATCACTTTCCAAAACACTTTGATTACTCCATTCTCGAGTTGCTTGCTTTAAGTTTATATCAAACAAAGATACCTTATTTGATTTGACTATTTTACGGTTATGTCTGTACTGGTACAGCGAGTTCTCTTCTGTATGTTTTATGTGTTTGTTGTATAATTTAAAGTTGAATCGTAAAACAACTAATTTCTAGATTTGGATTATTAGGAGATAACTAGGAGAAAAAAATACAAAGTAGGCGAGAGAATTTTTTTTTTAATTTTATAGCTGACAACGGAGCAGGTGGAAAGAGAATTTGGCCGCCCATGAACAACCGCACCACAGTCGGGGAATTGGTTGTGTTGTCAACTTTTTACACAACTTAAGCGGCGCTTTTAATTGCCACCAATATCCTCACTCACTTAGCGAAACACAGTACAAGTACCGTTTCACGTTGAGTATTCAGCGGGCGACGAGCCGGCCCACTTTGTGCGTCAGCATATGCTTCATCATGGCTCTCCCACGAGTGTAACAGTATTAAGACACTCGCTCGGCCACTGCCAAGTCCATCCATAGATCGAATAAATTCGGATCGGACTGGGATTCGAACCTCTCGCTTCATGGTACACTTTAAAACCATTAAGCTACGAGGCTGTCACCTATATATATTTTGGAGAACTAGGAGCAAAAAAGCAATGGGTGAGCGAACTTTAATTATTAATCTTGTTAGATTTTGAAACTGTTTTTTGTTCGAGTATCCCGAAAACTATCAATCGTTTTTTGAAGATCAGTCTATAAAAATATGTATAAAGAAATGTAGCTGGGAGACAGTTTGTGGTTTCCGCCCGCCCTTAGACCATATAGGCGTGATACAGAATCAATATATAGTAGAAATACGAATGCTGAAATAGTTCTGAATAACTTTTAATCATACAATATTTTGACAAGCTGACTTGGCGCGCTTTTTATCTGAGCGTTTTCAATGTTGACACTGGAAATTGAAATCCAACGGAAAATCAATAACCGTTGCCATTTTCATTAACAGACTTGATTTAAATACATTTTAATTTATGGAGTTTACAATACAGTCTAAACCACCCTTGCTGTGCACTCAATCTTATAATATAATTTTTTTTAGAGTACTTATTGATCCTACGATAGAAGAACGTTGTAGCAAATTTAAAGAAAGTATGGGGCTGTCCACAAAACCGATCATAAAATCAGTTCAATGTTGACTTAATTTTCAGAGTACGTTTGTTACAAGCATAAGGAATTCAAATAGAGTTTTCGTTTACTTTTCAAGACTAACTAGTGCGTTCACATCGATTAAATTTATATAGGTCAGGCGTAACAGAAAAGAATGCCTCAAATGGATTAGTAAAGGCATCACAATCGCTACTAAACCGTACAAAGATAAACTGATATAAAACATGAACTAGAGAGTCTCAAAAGAAGGTTTCGTCAGGTTCTTTTTAGGCACCGCCTATCGTCTCGATAATGAGCTGGCCCGCACGCCACCGAGCCATTAGGCGACACTAATCTTGGCTTACAGTAGTTAATATCTCATTAAGTTGCGATCAAATATGGTAAACAGCATATTTATAGCATGGTTTTAATCACCTCAAAGCTTAAATGTGAATGTTGGATAAAAAAAAATGCTTTATCCATAAGCTATGTCTTTTTTTAACTACAAAGTTCTTTTGTACGAACAGGGAGGCAAACGGGCAAGAAACTCACCTAGGATAAGCGCTCTATCGCTCATGGACACCCAAGTTCCTGCTAAGCCGCATGTCTTTTTTTTATTCTATAGCAGACAACGGAGCAAGTAGGTATAAAAATGGAAATGAACGACCGCGCCAAAGTCCGCGCATTGGTTGTGTTGCCGACCTTTTAGAGTAATGCTCTTTTTTGAAGACATTTAAATCATATTGTTTTTGTAATACAACTGCAGACACTGATTTCACAGAGTGGTAGTGCGCTAAATGCTTTAAAATTTGTTCCTAAATAATGTTGTCGCTTGTTCCAAAATGTATTTTAATTTGTGATAAGCGGTTCATTCAACGGAGTTTCTTCGATGTTCTGCTCAGATTTGAGGGCGTTTTTGGACGGTCTGTGAAGACTAAATGATGTTCAAAGTCATGTACTGAGTAAAGGTATATTTGATACGAATAAATATTATTATTGAATAGAATATCCAATTTGGCCTACGTACCCTTAAGATAATATCTGTTGGAGTACCGTGCGTGATTATGATCCATTGTGTTACTCAATGATGGAAGAGCCAATCTAATCAACATAATGTATTTTATCATTCCATTTTCCTTACTCATTTGTATAATTCTCTTTCCTTATTTTTAGGAGCTTTATAATCATTACCAAAGTATACGGCCGTCCTTTGTTATTTACGTTTTTATCCTAAAGAGACTTTATTTGTTTGGTTACTTTTCAACCATTAAATTAACATTACAGGATACATGTAATTTATTATTTAATCTTTAATAACAACTGTGTTTATTATACTTATTTTATATTATAATTATTTTTTGTTTTTATTTCATTAGATAAAGATCGGAAAAGGTTCTTATTTGTTATTACATATATGATTATATAATCCGTTGAATACAATATTCTGTATTTTAATTATTTAATTAAAGATCTTGTACTTGACAATAAAATTTTAATAAACATATTTCAACGGTTATTAGAAGTTAGATCAATTAAGAAGAACAATAAATACATTGTTAAAAATTGAAATCAGGACTATTTTCATGGTCGTTCTTGTTCTTAAATCGATCATAATAAATTATTTGAATTTGAAGTAACCAATTACGCTGGCAGAGTAATAAATTGTGTATTGTTATGTAAAACCTCTGTACTTATTTCATAAATATTTTTCGTAGAATATACTTTTCTATTTGAGAGCCTCGAAGGTTTAATAAGTCTACCATGAAGTGAGTGGTATCGGGTCGAATCCTAGCCTGGCCTGAATTATAAATTATAATTTAATTTATAATATATTCAGTCTTTGCAAGGGCTTGACAGTGGCAGGGCGAGGGTCTTAATACTGTCTCACCCATTGGAGAGCCATGCGCAAGCAAATGCTAAGGCTCTAATTGGGTGGCTAGTCCAAAGTGATACCATGGGCTCACAGAATACTCAGCGTGAAATCGTAGTTGTACTTGAAACGGTTCTTCTACTGTGTTGCACTGAGTGAGTGAGGTTATCGGGGGTCCTTAAAAATGCCGCTAAATGGCGTAAAAAGCCGGCAACATAATAGAAAACGTGGACTATGGCGCGGTTATCCACAGGCGGCGGTGTTCTCTTACCATATAGTTCTCCGCTGTCCTGTACGATAAAAAACTAAAAAAAAACTTACTTCTCGTATAATAGGAATTACACAACAGGCTATAATTTTGCTCTCCATGACGCAGTTATGTTATTTCAATATTAAATATTATGTTTTTGTATGTTGAGTCTTCTCGGAAGGAGCTTAAAACTTCATTCATCTAAGTAGCCTCCAAGTACTTAGCAAAGATCTATATTAAGAAAAGCTTGTTTGCCGATCGTTTTCCAATAACCAATTAATAGATTAAATTGTGGTAAACTTTGATATCTCGTTGATTAATTGAAATTTCAATTAATCGGCAACTCGCTGCCCTGTCCATTGTGACGGCTCATTTTCCTATTATAGTACTCCTAGGCTTGTAAAGATGTTAAGCAGAAAATACTGTTTGTAGTTTATATTGAATCATTTTTTGTCATATCTGTATCACCTGACGTATTTGTATTTAGATTATCTATTAAGCTGAATGAAAAGGACTTTAGTCTGTCTTTCACTTCTATTGCAGTGGCATTTAAAACAGAATAAAAATAATAACAGAATAGAAATAATAAATAGTCTGTTTATTATATATTTATTAAATATATAAGACAACTATAGTATCGAATAATTTAAGAATCTTTGAAATAATAAACCGTAGTTTTGCTATATAAAAATAAAGATTTTATCATAAAATATTTACAACTACGTAAAACACATGAACATAACTGTAGCCTGTAAAAACAAATAATTCAATTTAGACTTTATTCGGTCTCTGGAAGGGCTTGACAGTGGCCAGGCGAGTGTCTTAATACTGTCACAACCGTGGAAGAGCCATGCTGACGCACTAATTGGCCCGGCTCGTTCGACGTGATACCACGGGCTCACAGAACATTCAGAGTGAAACGGTACATGTACTGTGTTTCGCAATGTGAGTGAGAATATCGGAGGCTCTTAAAAAAGTGCCGATTAAGTGGCGTAAAAAGTCGGCGACACATCCAATACTCGGTCTGTGGCGCAGTTGTTCATGAGCGGCGTTGTTTTATCATATAGTAGATCTACCAGATCCGTTGTCCGCTAAAGAAAATAAATACATTGTCGATTCCTCTTTTACTAAATTATTGTTTCATGGAAGGAAAAATTAATCTAACCATTCTCGCCATATTGAAAAACACTACCGCAATACCGACTAGCATCGGCAACGTCATTGAATTCACGTGAAGAAATATTTCTTTATAATATATATACCTCGTATAAACGTCGTATTAATATGATTATGATCGCGAATGGGACCCCGTTGTCGTTTTCGCAGAGATTACGCCGTAGGAAAATGATTCGCACCGTTGCTTCGTCAGTGATACAACGTCGCTTGCTTTAGAACGAGCCGCATCTACCGTCACCCCAATATTCAATTACAGCGAAAAGCGACCACACAAATGCGCCCCAGTATCGTAAAACTGACGTCCCCTTTGCGAAATGTCAAGTGTATGAAAAGAACAAATCTATGGCAACGAGTGAGGAGAGCAGAGCAGGGTAAAGTGGATAGTGTAGCTAGTGGGTCTGGTTTATTATCGAGAAGCCAGTTTAGTTGAAAGTTTTACTCTATATATTAATACGTAGAATAAAACTTATATAACGCAAATGTTCTCAAAATACGGAAGATAGTATCGCCTTCTATAAATAATATTGTTAAACATATTTTCTCAAAGATGAATGGGTGATAAAATCTGTTTAAAATCTAGCTAATGCCCGGCTTGAACGCTTAACCCGACCTCTACTATATTTTAATCCTTAGGGGTCCACTTATATAATTGCGTCCCGAAGCACGTGTCTCTGGAATCTCTCGCGCCGAGTCTTGATATGACATGTCATTTGCTGCTCGATTACGTTCAATTATTTGCGAATAAAGGCGCGATAGGGGTTCAAAAACAAAGATCCTTAATAAGGAAATAGGAAGGACCAGCCCACTGAAAGACGTCGCCCTTTCGGTCGAAAAATTTAACTACTCTGGCTAGAAATACATGGTAAGTTACATGCGTCATTCAGCTACCATTAAGGTTTTAAAATCACTTACAATAATGTAGTTTATATATTTTAAATGCGTAGAATAGGGTTGAAATTGTCTGAATCACCTGCTGTGACCTATGAAGCGAAAATTCATCCAATTTAGAAGGTTTAAGCCCTTTTGGCAGTCGTTTGAATGCCACCAAAACTATTCTTTTACGCTAAAATTGGGGCTAAATAACATAATATAAGCGTCTTATGTAGCGATCGCTCCGAAGGCGAAAGTAGGTACATGGAAAGTCCCCACGAAGAGGGCGAATCCGCAGCTACTTAATGCCACTTACGTCTCTGCATTATTTATTGCATCTGATGCGCTTTACGCGTTCAATCGACTTGGGGGAACTTCTTACGCTGATCATATTTAATTCGATAAGTACTTCACTAACTGCCGAACATCAGAACTTATTACGCTCACACTTGCCTCTTGAGATCTCGCCTCGTCTCGTGACTGAAACGGGATACGTGATCCCCAATGCCATAATGTGCCTGCAGTTCCATAGTAATGCGATATTATATGAATGCCTTCGATATAGACGGGCTCTGAAACATGAAGATTAATATTCAATTCAAAACAGTTTCGGCGAATGGCCCTTCAGAATATAACAAAGTCATACTCAACCCTTTTAATATTTATTTCTGATTATTATTATTGTTATGGAAACGATGGCAAATGAGTAGCACACCTAGAATAAGCCCTAGCCCTTGCAGAGCCGTGGGTGTGTTGCCGGCTTTTAAGGGATAGGTATGCTCTTTTAAGTGTTGTTTTTACATTAATTTGGAAATACTTTCTGAAGTAATGTAAAAACAATGCTAAAATTATTTATAAATTGTTATTTCCCTTATAGTATGGTCCGTTCATTGAAATCTTACTGCTATTAAAAATCACAGCATATATCAATGGGTGTGAAACCGCGGTGCACAGCAAGTTGTGAGTACGTACAGAGGTACGTACTCACGAAGCCACGCACAAAGTTTAAGCAGTGCTCATGCGACATCCATTTAACATCAGAACCAATAAATCGTTAATTACAGAAGCATTTAATCTCTAATATACGCGAGATAAGCCGACAAGGAGGCTGGGAAACTTATCTCTCACGTAGTGGGTCGTTACCTGAGAATTACGGCCGCGGTTACACACATGCTACACTCTCTCCCAACTTCTCGTTACGCCCGAATTGCTCCCTTTGAAGGGATCCAACTATTCGTCCAAAAGCACTTTTCAACCCGTACCTATCGAAAAGGGAGTGTTCTTCAAATATAGGGGATGTATTGTGGAATTATAATGAGGATTTGAAGATAATTTAACCCCTTAACGATTGTTTTATAAATAGAAAAAAATACAGTATATTGTCTATCCGATAAGAAGCTTCGAAGAGACAGACACACAGTCATGTCTATCGGTCTGTTCGCGGCGGGGTTCAAGAGTCCCGTGTCGAACAAGAAATTATTCCAGAGTTGTCGATTATTATTCAAGAAACATCTTACGAAGCTTCCAACTCCAATATTTAACTTTTTCGAGAAAAAGTCGGCATTCTCTTGTTTAAAGGAAATAAATTGCTTCATCTCCATATTGAGTTATAGATTTTTGTATCTTCTTTTTGTTTTACAATGAATATGCCATCCATGTAATTTTTCGTGACTTTACAATTAAATTAAAAAAAAGATTGCAAGGTACAGGGATACAGACGCATTTAAACTGTTCCATTCTTTACTAGCTACAGAGTGATAAACGTAGCAGACAGATAGTTGGATTGAAATGAGAAGCTATCAAAAAAGTTATTTAAAGAACAGCAATAGCAATTGGAGTTCAGATGACCGTTGGTAACTTTCAATTCCAATGTTGGAATACAAAAAGTCCGTATCTCTAGGTGGTACAGGTGCAGTACCGGGAGCGAATAGATTGTGGGGCAGCATTCCATTTAGATATGGAAATTCGAGCGCACGACACGAGCTATGTATGATAAAAATATTCCAATCACCGTTTTACGGGACCTCCGAGCGACTTGTGTTCGGCGACAACGCGCCCGTGCGAAGCCATTCCTTTCGAAGCTTGTAATGTAGTTTTCATATAATACTTTTATTTTTTATAGAAACAGTGGCAAACGAGTAGGACGCTCACCTGGGATAAGCGGCCCAACGCCCATGGACACCCCTAGCCTTTGCAGAAGCTGCGTTTCCGGCCTTTAAGGGATAAGTACGGTCTTTTTTGATGGTCCTAAAATCGCATTAGTTTGGAAATACCTTTTCAGGAAGATGATTTCACAGAATGGTTGGGGCTGCTTAAAAAACCTTTAAAAGGCTCAGTTGTGGAACGACAATCGTCGTAGCAAACGGATGAAACTTTGAATTCTGCCTCGATGTTCGATGGCGAAAATCAGATGCAAGTATTGATCCTCATACCTTAACAGTATATTCCCAACGAACCAACTTCGTTACGCCACAGCAATGCACATAATTATAAAATCAAACTACAATAAATTTATATTAAAATAATCATAGACAAAGTTGTAACATAAAGAAGCTGTGGCCCAACATCAAACAAGAGAAATGTGTACTATGAGAGTTTACACTTACTGAGTCCAATGATTTTCGATGATTTAATTCTTCTTTTAAAGATAAGTCATCAATATTTGCAATGAAATATATTGTGATGTTTTGTAAATATTTTTATCTAGTGTTGCGCGTAATTTGGAAAAATATAGAAAAGTTTGTTATTTTTTAAAAGTATTTTCTGTTTTTGTATGGCACAGTTTTTACAACTATTGTTTACAAAAATCCAAAAGTCGAAATAAAAATGTATAGGTTATTGTTTGGCCGGCTTTGTGGGAAAATGGAGCGATTTTGTTGCTTGCGCATGCCATCAAAAGGATTACACATTCTGTTTTTAAAAATACATCCATGGAATAGACTTATTATTTGGAAAATATTTTTTTATACTTTACCGGACTACAGATCAAGTGGGTCTCGAATATGGTAAGAGAACACTGCCGTCCATGGACAATCGCGCCACAGTCTGCGCATTGGTTGTGTGGCTTTTTACGCCACTGAAGCGGCATTTTTTACGGTCCACCGATATACTCACTCAGCGAAACACAGTACAAGTACCATTTTATGTTGTGTATTCTGTGAGCCCGTGGTATCACTTCTGACAAGCCGGTCCAATTTGTGAGTATGCATATGCTTCAGCGTGGATCTCCCACGGGTGCGACAGTATGAAAACACTCGCCCGGCCACTGTCAATCCCTTCCAAAGACCAATTAAATTATAAATTACGTTATAATTTTTTATTGCCTGGATCGGGATTCGAACCTTCTCGCTTCATTGTACACTTTTAAAACCATTAAGCTACGAGGCTCTCAAAATATCTCTCATATTTACATGTTTTCCTACTTTGCACTGTTGCTTTTTGGCTCCAAATATTTGTTTTATTATATCGAAGTCAAAGATCTTTATTATACATAAAAATTCTCCCTTAAATTCTAAGTGAAAGTAAAAATAACCGAAAAGTAGCCGGTACAGATATACGCTTTTTATTTCTTTTATTGAAACAGTTACAATAAAAAGACAAATTTATTCATTTATTCTTCGAAGACAAAATATGACAGCTTTTTAAATTATATTTGATTAGTATTATTATTCCCGTACCCACGAAGCTGTAAAACTTTTAATACGGAAAAGTTGCTAATAGGTATCATTGCTGGGTGGAAACTGTTTTTCATTTTTCTTTCATAACCCTGACCAGAGCAGTGAATATGGTTAGCCTTCTTCAATAGAAAAATTGTGTGCAGAAGGCTTTTAGCAAAGTAAAATCCGTTCATGTATGGAGTTTCTTGTTTATAATATTTCGTTTTGCGAATTGACTTCAATTTCATTTGTCACCGCAACCATAAATGTTTAGCACAAGCGTGGTCCCGGAGTCATCTCATCTCACCCTTTTCCCTTGGCTCCATAAAACAGAATGCGCCGTCGTATAATTTAGTTCGGCGGGCTCATTACGCCGACCGAGTGAACGGGCCAATGCAGCTTGAGCCCATAATTTAATTATCCGCCGAGACAAATACGAATTAATGACGTACCTGCCTCCGCGGGCTTACTGCTGATCAATTTTTGTCGCAGACCTCGTTGCACGGAGACAAATTTCATTAATATTGATTATCTGAGCGCGGCTTGTTTCGTTTCGGACGATGTTTTCGAAAGACCGAGCCGTCACTTGTACTCATTTCACTCATTTTATCAATATTTGCTTGTTAACAGCAGCGCATTGGAGTTTCGAATAAATCTTATCCTGAGTAGAATGATACCTATTTCCTCTGCAATTATTGACTATGAGATTCTTCTGTGATGTATTGACTAAGCAACGATAAAAATTATTTGAACTAAACTAGTTGATTCGATGAATTTAAGTAATTAGCAAATAAACTATTGACAAAATATATTATGATATAACTTTCTCTCAGTGGGAATGCCACGCTGAAGCTTATGTTGACGCACTAATTAAACCGGCTTGTCTAAAATGATACAAGGGACTTACAGATTACCAGCGTGATATATTTGTGCTGAGTGAGGTAACCGTAGACCTAAAATATTTCCTCTAACCAGTGGAAAAGTAATACAATCAAAGCTTGGAATGTAATGTTATCCATGGGCGATGGTTTGGTAATTTTTTGCCGTCGCTCACTTGCTCCATTGCCCGCGGTATTAAAATAATAAACATCTGTATTATTACATCTACATGAAACAGACACACACACCGATACACAATTCCATACATCCGCAAACGTATCACGCACACACACTTATATATACATTTGTACAATTTACTTTTCTTGAACCCAAATTTCCCTGATTGGGAGGAAGGAGCTGGACTTTCTGTCATACAGGTTCTGAGCCTAATACAGACTTCAGCTCTCTTAAAGGTCTCAACATGTATTTCAGAATTTTTTTACTATATTTTTAAATTAAAATGTGAATTGTACCTTTGTGAGAAAAAATAAAAATAAATTCTTAATATAGTCATTCCTGAACTACGTAGAAAGTTAGCTGTGTTTAGAAAAAAATATGAGTGCAACAAACGGACCTCGTCGAGTCTGAGCAAATAGAAACTTTTAAATACAGCTAACGATGGGTGAATTAAAGTTGAAAAAGTGGGACACACCCAGGCCGCCTACATTCAGCGGAGCACAATTATTATACTTAAATTGTAATTAGTGACTTACTATTGTCGTGGCGGTAATCATCGCCTTTCAACTCCACAACTATTATATTTATGGCTCTTTCGCTTCATTTTATGGACATTTTTCAATAACCTCTTTAAGATACGCATTTATGAATAAAGTTTATATAAATAGTGTCTTCAGTTTAATCTATATGAATGGCGCCAAAAGTATGACAAAATTAATCACTTATTCTTTCAATGTAATGAAAACACATGCAGGTGGTTCTTTCTCGTAACAGGGCAGGCTTAAAAAGATGTAAATTGCTTAAGCTTTCAAAGTTTCTTAAGATTAAGAATAAATTAGTTTTTAGAACTTAAAATAATTAAATTGTAGCATTTCTTCCTATCAAACAAATATCTTTTTGTCATAAAAAGCATAGTTATATAGACATAGGTTTGTGAAATAAAAGATGTGATAATTTTTACAAATGACTTTTAATTCTCCATTAACCTGGAAATCGCTTAAGATATTAAAAATCCTATAATTATTTACATATTATTGATACTTATATATAAATTACATAATATATTACATAATTTGGTTATATTGACAGTGTTTGTTTGAAAGTTTAAAATATAATCCATTAATTGTTCCTAAACTTGCTCAAGTATTTTAAACAACTTTTTTTATAATAATATGTAAAATTAGTACTTATATAAATACTTAGTTTATATTTTGTGCACAGACCGACATACAATTTCACAACTTATATAGTATTTTACAACCTATATCACATTTCATTTTTATCTATTATTATGAGATTACGACACGGTTATTTCGACTTAGGTTAGGTTCATTACAGAGTATACAAGCGAGTGCATTTTAAATTACGCAGCAAGTCGACATGGAGATTGCTTTCATATTAAAAGTCGTGTCGAATCATTGCTTTACCAATGAAAATCAGTTTGAAATTTGCTTTTGCCCGTACATTTGCCCTTTAGCTCCGTTATACCTATTTAAACTGAGACCCAACAAAAGATGCTTCAAGATGATAAAAAATATATACAGATATCAGATGTTGTTGCGCGAAGGAATAGCGCCATGTTATCAGAGTACTTGTCAAGGTATGGGAAGAAAACAAATTGTGATCATAAAATATGCTTTAATTTTACGTGATTTCCTAACAATGCGATTATTCATACATTCAGTTTTGTATTTGTCACATTACGGTGGGTTTGTGTACTTTAATATTGTCAAGCGTTATGTACAATTTAGATATGTTATTTGAAGAAGTGTTTTGTATAAAACGTACAGCCAAGAATGGATGCCTTCAAATTAACTAAACATAGAAACCGCTACATTCAATTAACTTAAGTTCACTCTTCAGAAATACGGCGTGCTTGTAGGAATGTATTTAAATTATTACGGAGGCACTTCTGCCACCTCAGTCTTTTGCGTATAACATTGGTTACGCTCACACAGTGGTCTCTAAAAGGTCTGGAGATTGTCAACAAAAGCCATCCTTCAGGTCCGGGTAGCCTAAATCAGGCAAAGCTTTCCTAGAACTCCTATTATCCGTACGAGTACTCCTCCCGCGGCCTAGGCTAGCGTACCTCGCGTCGCTCAGCTTATCTCTCTGCGCCACTTCGTCGTAATACCTGGCATCGTTAAGCCCGGCGCTGTACTTCTGGCTGAGGCTGTACTTGTCTATAGTGGCGTATTTCTGCACTGTGGCATACTGCGTCGCCGTTTCCGGGATGCCATTGGCTTTTGCCCTGTCGTAGGGCCGCTCCTCCGCTTGCAGCGCGCCGTCTAAGCGGGCCTTGAATTCTTTGTCTTTTTTCCTCCTTCGCTTGCATGCACATAGGGCTATCGCGATTACACAAATCAAGAGGCCCACACCGGCGGCTGCGGCCACGTATGGTGAGGGCAGTGATATTCGAAACGAGCAGTTGGAGTCGTCTTCGTCGTAGCCAGAGGGACAGTGGGCGCTTCCATCACACCAAAGGGTAAGTGGGATGCAAGCGTTGAGTTCGGGGCAACTGAAATAGGGAACAATTTAAAATCTCGTTATGATAAAATATTATAAGAACTTTAGTTATTGTTGTATTATTTATATATTATTAAGTTATTGTATTAGTGTTAATGAGTTTATTAATTGCACACAGGATTACATAGCTCCTTGAACTTCTTAATGACTTAATTTACACAACTATAAAGGAACTAATGAAGCTTTGAGGTGAAGTATCAAGAAATTCTGTTGGATTTCCTATTTTAGGCTATTGTGTTTAAAATATTTAAAGTCAATCTCAAGTGATAGACGTATCGTTCAAAAAATATTTTACTTTGAATTGGGCGACCTATCTTAACTTAAAAATAGATTTTTTTATAAATATTTAATGACAGTTCTATTTTATAACTCTCTTTGAAATTTTTATTAACTTCAATTTTAGGTCGTGTTTTAACTATTTGAATGGAAATGTTTTTAAATATGCAGCTACTTATTTACCGATGAATATTGAACGTAGTATTGAAATCAAAGCACACAATACTCACTGGTATCGACAGTCAAGGAGCACAGACGACTCTGGCAAAACGCTGCTTTCTGGGTCGTTGTCTATAGACGGCTTCTTCATAATCTCAATCCATTTGATTGAGTAGTCTGCCTGCTCGTGCTGTAGAAAGTCTATAACAAAGCTTCTCGCGTGTGGCTTCAGAGAGGATTCGATGGAAGTTTGAGTGGAGTCCCAGCCGGGCGAGTAAAACTCCATGACACTAGACTGGTCGGGGCATATCTCTCTGTATCTTGTTGTGTCGTATGCTTCATATAAAAATAGTCGGTTGGGAGTCAGGCACACGGAGGAGGCTTTGTCGAGCTCGTACCCAGGAATCTTCAAGTAAAGATACCGCCCTTGGGCAGGGGTCACTTCATCCCCACCTGGCTCTACGAGCCACGGCCGGTGCACGCACGCCACTTCCGCTCGCACACTCTCCGATATGACATGCCTGTCGCTAACTATTTCCGGCATGAGCGCAGCGTCTCTCTTGTCAAATAGCCGTATCTCGCCACTGCTTCCCCTGAGCCGTCGCTCCCCCCACCCCGTGGAGCAAACCGTCTCGTCCCCGGGACCAGTCGCAAGGAACTTGTACTCCCCCTCGAAGCTGAAGTCGTCATAATCTTCGGTGATGTTCATCATAGTGACGGTGAAGTTGACCTCGACTACGGAGGCCGTGAGCGTGTGTACGTGGAGCGGCTCGGAGCGGTTAGTGCAGAGGCAATCTCTTTTTATGGCGACGCCCTCCCATGGGTACTCTGTGATAATTATCTGAGCTAGGCCCTCGCCTCCCGAGCCCCTCTTCGGAGGTCGATTGCACGTCCAGCGGCTGGTTTTCGAGTCTTTATGCGTGCTACAATGCTTATTGCCAAAATTGTTGTTATTAAAAATTAATTGGACCCGCTCGCCATATTTGGCTTCGAACCTGAAAATAACATCATTACATTACGGGTTCCCAGTACTATTAAGTCGTACAATAACAGTGATAATTACTAAATTACAAGGCCACGTTATTGTTCACAAATATGCTCTTGCACATCATAAAGCCGTCTCTTTTAAACCAATAAGAGCCTCACAGCTAAGTGGTTTAATAAGTCTAACATGAAGCGAAAAGTTCAGGTTCGAACCCCGGTTCGACTGTCGACAGTCCAGACAATTATAATTTAATTTATAACTTATTCGGTCGGTAGGATAGCCATGCTGAAGCATATGCTGACGCACTAATTGGTCCGGCTCGTACGAATTGACATCACGGGCTCACAGAATACTCAGTGTAAACGGTACTTGTACTATGTTTCGCTGGATGAATGAGGTTTTTGGAGGTTCTTAAAAGTGCCGCTTATGCGGCATAAAAAGCAGTCAACACAATCAATGCGCGCATTATAGCGCGGTTGTCCATGGGCGGCGGTGGTCTCTCACCATATAGGAGAACCACCTACTCTGTTGTAAGCTACACTGTAAAAAAATATCAATAAAATGAAAGTCGCTACAGACTTTGTTAACTTACCTTAGAATGCAAGTAAGATTCTGCGCACCGCCGCGGCCGTAGTAAAAGATCGCTTTCGGCGCTTGGAATCGGCCCGAGTAGGTTTGGGCGGATTTAAAGACCCTATCGCAAGCGGATTTGGAGTCCATCAGCGGCTGTCCTTGTTCACTTACGTCTACGAACTCGTAACGTAAAACAAACGTCACGGGATACAGGGCTGAGCCTTGGCGGAGTTCCTGCGGGCATATGTTCCCCTCAATATCTTGTTTTCTTTTCTACAATAGCACGGCAGATGACGCATAATAATACATATGTGTACCTTATTTAATACACCATTCAATTAATTTTCGTTTTCAGATCACTGCTCGGTGAAACAAACAAAATGGGAGACGGTGACAAAATGGACGTAGAAAATGATAATGCAACGGCCAATGATTCAGCCGGTAGTTGTCTATGATCTTGATTATATAAAGAGTTCGTTTAAATAAATTTAGTAACAAAGACTTGGCGACTCGTGTACCAGAAATGTTATGTATTAAATAAATTCTATCGTATTTGTAAATTTAGTTATTATCGGTATTTAAAAGCTACAAGTATACTTAGTTTATAATTTGTAGAGAATGGTAATAGAGGAATTTGCGTTTTACACTTGGAATATTATTATTTCAGAAAAAGAGAAGGCTCGTCGCGCAAAATTAGCAGCGGAGAGGCGTGCTAAGGTAATGGCTCAGATGCAAGCGCAGATGAAGAAGTTTATCACCAACAACTCGACCCTCTTTAAAGAAACCATCACCAAGGTGAGGGAATGATGAACAGAAGATTACAATTCGTTGTGTATTTTTTGCCTGTATAGGCGTCAACTTACTATGTCGCTGTCCTTAGACAGTTTTAATGAATAAGAAGTTTGTAGTGTTACTTTTATAACTAGAATAGTCTATTTTGTTACTTTTATATGTTAAAAATGGATATGAATGACACGCTTAGACTTTGTTAAATGCTATTTTCAGACTACGGAAGAGGAGGAAAGTCAAGATCTCGCGTCTTTATACTCTGGCGCAGCTTTGGGAGTTTGGGGAGGCGGAGTCACAGACCAGCCTCGTGTTTGTATAATGTGTCAAGAGCAGGTGAGCTTTTGATAGCAAATCCTTTCATCATCAGCCCATCTAAATCCACTGCTGGACATAGGCCTCCCCCAAAGACGCCCACCCGCTGCGATCTTGAGCG